>OZ023335.1:29874500-29924500 GCA_964007535.1 Brachyptera risi | reverse complement strand
CTTGGCCGGTCTTCAGATGGTTTTCCTCGATACTCGATCACCGATTGGTTGTTACTTAAGGTGGTGATCATTAAGGGGGACCCGACCTGTATAGTGTCACATCTCAACATGTTTGTGAGTCTGAGGAATTCTGTGTTGTTGCAGATATATAGATATCATTGGCTTCTCAGAACAGGTCTACGAGATATTTGATCTCAAAGTTGGGAGATTCCACATCGCCTCTAAAATGGGTGATCAGAAATATATATATATATATATATATATATATATATATATATATATATATATATATATATATATAAATATATATATATATATATATATATATACATATAAATATAAATATATATTTATATATATATATATATATATATATATATATATATATATATATATATATTTATATATATATATATATATATATATATATATATATATATACATATACATATATATAAATATTATATATATATATAATATATATATATATATATATATATATATATATATATATATATATATATATATATATATATATACATATATATATATATATAGATATTTATATATATATATATATATATATATATATATACATATATATATATATATATATATATATGTATATATATATATATATATATATATATATATATATATATATATATATATATATATATATATCATTGATGTATTTATATATTCAAGATATTTACTATATATTCTTCTCACTTCAGGTTGAATGTGAGCGTGAGATGAAGATAGATTGGGCCTCGGTTTCGAGCCCCGCCACATTCCGTCCCCACAGAGGTGCATCGTTGTTACCTTCTACAATCCGACTGATTGCTGTTTGGTTCCCGTAATATGGGCCACGTCCGCTTCCTTCCCTCCATCTTCCACATTCTTCTCATCAATCATTCATCCGCTGTCAATATTCATCAGTTACGATTACAGTGCGTCCCGATATATAATGAACTGATAGGTAATTTTACATGTGCCTCTTCAAACTTCATCTCTCTCTCTCTCTCTCTCTCTCTCCATCTCCATCTATATCTCTCTCGCCCGCTCCTATGGTCTGGTTCGTTCTGCTCCGGCCTCAACAATGCCCTAGTAACGCTTTAACACGGCTCTCCTCACCGTTATCTGGCTACTCAGTCCATGAATAGCCCCATCACTCCGGTGGGAAGCCTCGCTATTGGTCGAGATAGCTGTTGTTGTTGTTGTTGTTGTTTGGCTGAGAACATTATTTATTCAGACTTCGAAGAATGGAGTCAGTTTTTTTCTCTCTAGGAGATTGACGATGGAAAATGTAAAGAAATACAAAAGAGGGAGTAGTCTTATTTTTGTGAAGTTGATATTTTGTCCCACGATGTCTTGTAAGAAATTAGTTCTGATTTTGTTGATACATCAAGAAATATAACGCCCAATACTTTCTTAATATTGTTAATATTGTTAATTTTCTATGAACCCTATCAGGGAATTCATTACAAAATTAATTCATCTGATTTGGAATTTAATCCGGTTCCATCATGATTAACAACACTGCATTAAATGATATGTTTATGCCATCTCCTTTCGAAGCTTATGATTACTCACAGAGAAAATGTTGTTCAAAATAAGTATTCTGAAAAAAATTAATCGATGATTTTGTCTCCATAAATTCTATAAATTCCTGAAGAAGAAAAAAAATGAAAATGCTTCAATAAATTATCTGGTCGAAATGAAATACATCACTCACATTTCACACTTTCAAACATACATTTTAATAATAAAAGTGGTGGATGGAGACGAATTACGAATTTCTACATATTTATTTTCCCCGTGTATTCACCCCATCAAAAATCTCGGTCTTCACCAACCCTATTACCAACATTCCAGCAAATAATTCGATTCTCTAATTATTTTTTGTCATTTTATTCCATTGGTCACATACACTGATACAGAAAGAAAAACACAATTACAACAAAAAACATCCACAAAGCCCTCTAAAAGAAACTGTGAGTTAAAATAGTGAATCATAAGTACAATTCAAATTTGGACGTATTTCTCGAACATTGAAAGTAATATAGTAGTTAAAGTAAAAAAAAAGAGAAACATTGAGTGCTTTGTCACATCCTACTTACAATGTGTGAGGTATCTTTGATTACTATTATTTTTGAGCTGACAACAATGAAAGCCGGAAGATTGTTCCATATTTGATTCCATAACTCATCTTCTTGTCAATAACAACACAATACTTCCCTGTACAACATTACATAATTTGCCAATTCGAGAATAATCTTCAAAAAAGAAAAAGTTAATATAATCGATCGAGATCAACTCTTCACGAGTAACAATTTGTTTTATTCTAATTCATATTTACTATTATCCTTTCACTGGCCGTTGCCATAGACACGGCCGTGACTGTAACACGCGAGCTCTGATATATGTAAATCGTAAATCACCATGGTGATTGACCTCCGGGTCACGAGTCGCGCAATATTCCACTGCCCACTGGACGTCGGCGGCTCGCTCGATAACAAATAGACTGCATGATTCAAATTCAGAACGTTTTGTTATTTGTTCTGTAGAGGTGAAACTTTCTAAAAGGGTAATTCCATTTTTTTTATTTTTTTTATTTTATTATGCGATGAAAGTCGAAATTGGTTGACTATTTTATATCATTTCTCGGGTCAGAAGTTGATTGGTTGATTTTTTTTTGAATCAAGGGGTGGTTCAATGATATTTTGAGTAACTCATACGAGTGATAAACTTGTTGATAAACTGGGATATCAATGCTTTTTCGATTCTTATGAGGACCGATGATCAAGAAAAACGTCGCTTTTCAACAGATGAATAAATTCACCCCTGATATATAATATATATATTGAAATATATATATATATATATATATATATATATATATATATATATATATATATATATATATATATATTATATATATATATATATATATATATATATATATATATATATATATATATATATATATATATATATATATATATATACATATATATATATATAATATATATTATAAATAAATATATATATATATATATATATATATATATATTTTTTTTTTTTGTATTTTTTTTTTTATATATAGTATATTGAAATTGACATCAAAATTTTGCTGTGATCCCGACAAGGGAGTGTGTTTCAAAGTTTTTGAGCCGCACGTATTGGTTATTGTAAGACTTTGAGGTGGTCTTGACAGCAAATAGGTTCAACTGTTCCATAGACCAAGTCTTAATTCGAAACGAGAACAATACGTTTTGACACCAAGACTGTGCTATCTGTGACCAAAGCTCCACTTCTTCGCCGCAAAGAACAAGTTTCTATAATTCCAGAGAAGTCCAGAAAGTTTTTATCATTATTAAGAATGCTATCACGAATACATAAAATCCATTATCGATGCAATTAGAGTCGATCACGTGGCTGCAGTCGGTAAAGTAGTCTGGCGGGCGAGTCAGGGCCTCATAAGGGTTCGACATGGCTTCGGTCGTGAATCGTGGGTATTCAAATACGAATGTGAACATTGCTATGGCAACCCTTGACCTGGGTCCGTGGCTACGAGAACATATCTGGCTGAGTGGAGTGCTTTGCATCGTGGGGTATTGGCTGGTTCATACATACAATACATTGTATTCATACATGGATAAAGATTCCAATGAGGGACTCTCAGTATAGACTGGGACAAATCGAGACCGATGTTGTGATGTATGGAAGAAGTATGGAAGGTTTGGGAGAAAGGATTGAAGAAGTATGGAAGGTTTGAAAGAAAAGATGAATCGAAAAATAGATATGAATATTAATGGCAAGATTGAATATTCATTTCCATCTTGACAGAAAATATCGAATTGTTGAGTTCTTACGGTTTACAATCTATGATTACTCAAATCACTCTAATTGTTTATCCAATTTTCTTCTGTTATTATATTTCCTGCGCAGTGGTAAGATACACCTTGTGGCGACCCGTCCGAACGATCCTAACTTGTTGATCTCAGCATCGATTTGATGATAATCTTTTGTCGTGGTAACGTACCCACCGACGTCTAGATTATTGGGGGTTTGATTTTATATACTGAAGTTCATCGATACCCCTTATGTATGAGTAATGATGATTCAAAGTCGAGATAAAAACGTTGATGGAATATCGAAGATGTTGGATGATGATAAGATAGGCCCAATCAAGAACAAGGAAGAAGTGAAAATGAGATGATTAGATAATTGAGAAATCAAGTTGAAAAAAATCATCATTCAAAATGTTAAATAGTGAAGAATGAGAATTCATAAATTTGAATTGTATATTTGTCTAATTTTATCTCATTTAATTCTCGTCCAATGGAGGATTTACGAGTTTATCACTGAAATAACAAGGATAAATAGAATGCAGATTATACGGACAGTCGGTGAATTTCTGTGAACAAATACATTTATAATATCGGATAAAATGCTTCCAAGTGTTGATAGCTCTGAATATACAAACACCATGCACCGTGAGATCATCTCATGCAATCAACATCAACTGAACACAACTTTAACAATCATTGTCTAATAATCCCGAAATGAAACCCATTAAAAGCGAGTTAAACAGCGTTAAATCAGGTAAACTGTGAGTTAAACCAACACAAAACCTCTGATTCTGCAACCAAGAGATCTTCAGTTCATCTGCGCATGCGTGGGAACAAGATCTTACAGCCATCTGTTCGACCGGCCGGGCTCGGTGACGGCTCGGGACGGCCGCTCGGGGCGGGTGGGGGATAGGGGGGACAGCCGGTCGAACCGTCGCTGCTCGCGTTACAACACTTATTATCCGGTTAACGATATTAATATCCTCCGGAATCCTCTGTCCTTTGTCTACTGGCTTAAATATATAAATATAAATATATATATATATATATATATATATATATATATATATATATATATATATATATATATATATATATATATACATATATATATATATATATATATATATATATATATATTTAATATAAATATATATATATATATATATATATATATATATATACATATATAAATATATATTTATATATATATATATATATATATATATATATATATATATATATATATATATATATATATATATATATATATATATATATATATGTTTATATATATATATATATATATATATATATATATATATATATATATATATATATATATATATATGTGTGTGTGATTTGAACTTCCAAGTGAGAAACAAAGTTTCAAAGACGCCATCTTTGAGTGAGCAGTATTGGAGAAGTGGTTTCAGATATCCGATAAAAATCTGAAATTATTTCTCCATAATTATCTCCGTTTGTGTGATAACTGTGATGATTTGTGTCGATGCCCGATTGTCTGAGGAACATAGGCCACCTGTGTTACAGCAATCGCCCAAAAAATCGGGACGATTTCAGACTAAAAACCAAAATATCACTCAAAATAATAACAACAGGACAAAAAATTAAACGATTCCTGAAATACGTGCAAAGTTGAATTAGCTTCCAATAAAAACAGAAAGACAAGCGGAAAAAGTGAAAAAAAATGCAACATCTTTTTTTTTCTCCTGTCGTATTAAAACTTACGACTAAATAAAGGCTGAGTATTTTTTTGTATTCAGTTAGCTACTCGTGGGAAGCTTTGTTTATCTTGAGAAATGCATTTCAGATGCTGTTCCTCGAGCCTTCAGCTGACAGACGGGCAGCCATTCCTTCTGCAGTTATTGTTCCATCCGCCTCTCTCTCTCTCTCTCTCTCTCTCTATATATATATATATATATATATATATATATATATATATATATATATATATATATATATATATATATATATATATATATATATATATATATATATATATATATATATTTATATGTATATATATAAAATATATATATATATATATATATATATATATATATATATATATATATATATATATATATATAAATATATATATATATATATATATATATATATATATATATGTCGAAGGTCAAATGATTTGTTATATATTCACATATAGAATGGGTGTGAAGGATCAACTGAAACTAATCTAATCTAATCTAACCTAACCTCACCTAACCTAACCTCACCTCACCTAACCTAACCTAACCTAACCTAACCTAACCCGAACCACATGTGTGTGTGAAGTCAAGAGGTTCCCGACCTCGAGATATTGTCATAACAAACGGAACCACATGTGAAGTGACGTGGCTCCCGACCTCGAAGTATCGTGGTAACATTCCTCCTGAGCCCCTACCCGACTGTCGGGCCGCCAAACAGCCGGGTCAAAGGTCGCCGCTGATTGGTTAATCTGTGCTGCTAACGAGCCAATCAGCGCTCACGACTCATGACTGGGCTGATCGTCGCACAGCCCGGGGGTCCGCTCACATGGTCTTGTTGCTATGGGCAACAGATTCGATCACTTGGCGGAGACAACGGAGATCTTATCATGTGGGGATATTCTGTTGTCTTACTAAGAAAAATCTTAGAATTTCAATTCAACAGGTGAATATAGGATGAGTGGTCGAGTGGTTGATACACTGGACTGTCATTCAGGAGGTAGGAGCTATAAATTCCTGCCATGGTCGACCATCCTGACCTGTAGGGGTTTTTCGTGGTTTTCCTCTGTCGTTCAGGTCAATACTGGGTTGGTTCCTTGACCACAGGTCACGACCGACTCCTTCCCACTATTCAAACACACTTGATAAAATGGCCTTTCATATCATCATTGCATAATTTCGTTCATCATCCACCGACGCCAATAGACCGTATAGTAATTAGTTTGGTACGTCGTTGAACCCAATAAGAAATATATCAATTCGCTTTCCCAAGCTTCGGTATTTTTTCGTCAACATCAACACCTTGGTATTCTATTATTGTTTCTCAATTAGGGCTTTGGAGGAATCAGTGTGACAGTTCAGAAGATGAAGTCTTTCAGTTTGAAATAGTCGTGAACACTTAATATAAGCATTCATCGTTTCTGTGACATATCCGGACATCATGCCAACATTAGTTTCAAGAGTGAACCAAACACATCAATGTTGATATATTCATTCCACTTTGAACAAAGTTCATTTGACAATTTTTACTTCTTTCCATTAACAGCAGGTGTAAAGTTCATCATTATACAAGAGGCACAAAATTTATTGTGAATAATTGTGAATGGTAAAGTTAGGAAAAATGTTTTTTTCAGTATCATAGGCCATATTTATTTTTGACAAGCTACGCACGGTAATCGAAACATGAAAAAAAAGATAAAAATAGAGTCTTTCCCACGGAAATCTGTTTCATTCAATTCCATACTGACTTCTGGTTAGTGGTGTAACGACAATCCACATGCAATGTTTTCTCGGCAATTTAACCCGGCAAATTGTCTGAACAAACTCTTCGAAAATCAATTCCACTCTTTACTTTTCAACAATGAAAATTCAGTAAAATACATATAAAAAAAAGATTGAAATTTCCACACTTCTGTTAGGAGCGATTTCTTGCTACTCGATTATTCAACTCCGTGTTTCCAAGCTGTAAAACATCTTGTGGGATCCGAAACTCGACAACTAGAAGAAAAAACCACGTCAAAAGTGTTGTAATAAAAACCTTTGACAAATCAATTATCGATCTATTTCCTATTGGCTGTCGGATTGATGAACTCGCTTGTGATTGGCTGTGAAGTGGACTGCACGGTGAAGGGAGGCAATCGACTGTAAACAACGCTTTCAATTAACTATACCAGTGTGAAATTAGCGACAATAGAGCCACGTCTGTGTGGCCCGGACACACTAACTGACAAGCTAACTCACGGTTAACTTATACAGCTTACTCTCGACTCACACGGTCAACTACTAATTAAGTCGCGGGTTACTGTTGACTCACGGTTGAGTCTTAACTCACGGTTAATTCGAAGTTATTATAAAGTTTCAAAAACATTTGGTTGGGTTTTAGACAACAGAATTCAATCAACATTCAATTTATCAATTCTGAGAATAGAATAACAAAATATTATTCTGTAAAACTGATAATGTGAATGGATATTAATATCATTCATTCTACAAAGCTGACAAAACGTTGACTTCAGTTTAATTTCAATCGACAAAAAAAAAAAATTTCAGGAAATTTAGGAAACTGGGGTTCGATTCCCGCCATGGTCAACCACTCTGAAAGGGGTTTCTTGTGGTTTTCCTCTGTCCATCAGGTCAATACTGTGATAGTTCCTCAACAACAGGCCACGACCGACTCCTTCCCACTATCCAAATAGGTACACAAAATAAAATAACTTTTCATCTGATAATAATTCCATCATGTCATCATTCACAGACGCCAATAGATCGTAGTCATCAGTGAATTGCGTTGTTTCAAGCTCAAGATGAATGAATGAACTTCTGAAGTTGGCAACGTGTATCAGATATCTCCATCTTATCATAGTGTATTCTCTCAATGTTGGTGTCAGGTCGTCTCAGAGTGTTAAGAGAACCAACAGGTGTCGCTTCTGAAAGTCAAACTAATCCATCCTCAGCATTAATTGAGAAACAATAGCTCTGTTCGAAGTCCTCGATTCTCATATGGTGGCTTACTGCCATACTCGATTGTGATGCTATCTATAAGTTATATTGTAAAATATGTAAATTGTGTACCGATTACCTCGAAAGGAAAATAAACACTACTACTACTACTACTACTACTACTACTACGACTTCTACTCGTGAAGAGAAGGGAGAAATGTGTTGTTGGATGAGCGTAGCGAAGACTTAATTTCACTGTACTTGAAAAATCGAATGTGTTTCTTTTGTTTTTTGTTTTTTTGTTTTTTTTGGTTTTTTTGTTCGCGCTCTACAGGTCAAACAGAAATTCAGATCATGATGAAACTTGGCACACACATGAACCCCTATCTGACTTGATGCTTTATAGTTTTGAGGCAAAATCGGTTCAACAATTCTTGAGATAAATCATTTTGAAGTTTTCAAAAAACCCATATGAATAAGCCGGGCGGAAAAAATGACGAAGTGAATGTTCTCCGAAATCTTTCAAATTTTCACAGAACTTGAACAACATAATAATACACATTATTCCGAACTTTCATTTAAATCGGATCAGCCGTTTTGATGTAAAAAAATATATAATGTATTTTTGTGAACCACTCAAAGCTATTAAGATACCAATTAAATCCAAGCCACAGGTGTCGACTCTTAACTGTAACGATTGAAACAAAGCCTTCTTCATTATCATAGAAATCAATAATGAAAAATAAGATGGCAGTGAAGTAATGGTTCGGATCTCAAGGTGTATATATATATATATATATATATATATATATATATATATATATATATATATATATATATATATATATATATATATATATATATATATATGTAATAACCAATCCAAAGATAAGTCGATATGTTCCAGCTCATCCATCAACGCGGCAACACATGACGCGTTTGCCTAGTTGGTAAATATGCCCACAACCATGAACCTTCAAGTCTCGTGGTTGTTAGTGAGTCAGGTATGAGGCTTACCGGATTCAGACGCATTAATTAATATGATATATCAGTCATTTAAATCTATTTTTCTGTCCGAATGAAAGTTCTAGAATCTGGATTAATTTGCCACGCCGATCCTAAAGAATAGAACGATATCAGTCAATGGTGGTATTTGCTTGAAAAGCGTGTTTTTCTGCTGGTTTCAAGTGAAATGCGGATATGTTTTAGGCGGGTGACTTTTCACCGCAGATACCTCTATATATACCTGTTGCATGGGCACTGCTTTTTGTTTCTCAGCCTGCATTCGTTTCGTAACGCCTCACGACTGCAATACCGGCCGATACACGGACTGCATTACCGACCCCCTATACACGGACTGCAATATCGACCGATACACGGACTGCAATACCGACCCCCTACATACGAACTGCAATATCGACCTCATACATGAACTGCAATATCGACCTCATACATGAATTGTAATACGGTCCTCATACATAAAATGCAATACCGGCCCCTTATACATGATCTGTAATACCATCCCTATACAACATGAACTGCAATATCGACCTTATACGTGAACTGTATTACCGACCAATGAATGGACTACAATATCGGCCTCATACTTGAAACCGATTTGTCAATCAATTTCAAAGTACGAAGTGATACACATACTTTTTTGAATATAAAATGATTTCATATTGACAATTCTATGAATTTGTTAATTTGATATTTGGAATATATTTCGAATAATTCAAACAACTCTTTTGGAGTGAAATGAACTGAGATTATTCAATTCGAATTTCACAAATATGTGACTTTGTGTGTATCTATTTCAATTGTGCATTTCTAATTTTCCTCAATTTCTGTATTCGTATTAATTTCTCCCAGTTCTAGTGCGTATAATATCAGTGAAATTCCTTCAGAACGCATTTCGTCGTGGCTTCATGTTATACGTGACGTCACACCCGAGTGCAGAGAACTAGCGCGTTCTCCTCGGTGCGTCGGAGAGACGCAGTAAACTACACGGCGAGCCTCGAGACCTTATTGCCTTCAAAACCGGCATAATTTGTACTGTTGTAGGTGCCAGATCGTGACTCTGTTTTCAGAGAGAGAGAGAGAGAGAGAGAGAGAGAGAGAGAGACAGAGAGAGGATGAGATGGTTAAGACGTTTGTGACAGACGTAAATCAAATAGCGTATTAGAAAACAACACGTTTTAGATTTCATTGAATATGCAATAAGAGAAGATCGCGCTCGTTTGAGGCGGTCGACGTTTTGACCACCCACGAGCGTCGAACCCGGCACTTCGTGGCCACACTGCGCACGCAGCTGGCGTATCTGCACATACAATCATGATGGGACAACCGACTGAGACGAAGAAACAACTTTCAGACTGAAAATCACGTCGACTTTGATTGATTTTGCGGGATCCCAAAATGAATGTTTTGTCAGTAATTGTTTGGCACTACTTCACGAAACTAACATTTCCATATAATATATATATATATATATATATATATATATATATATATATATATATATATATATATATATATATATATACATATATATATATATATATATATATATATATATATATATATATATATATATATATATATATATATATTATATATATATATATATATATATATATATATATATATATATATATATATATATATATATATATAAATATATATATACACACATATATATATTATATATATATATATATATATATATATATATATATATATATATATATATATATATATATATATATATATATATATATATATATATATATATGACATTATGACGTATGACATGGGTCATGACATTTTTCTCGTTGTTGAGAGTGTATACAGATCATACGGGATGTTGTCTCTTGGTTGCCAGTATATACGATACCCAGTGTCGTGGTCGCGAGTACAGGCAGAGTCGTGACGTAGGCAGCTGGTGAATCTGCGGTGACAGACAATCACCACTCGACTGCGTGATCTTCTGTTCAACACCATTACGTTCACAGTTACAATCTGGGAAAAACTGTTAATTGAATATATATATATATGCTCGAAAAACTATTCAAATATCATAGAATTGAAATAATACCGGTATTAATATTCATTCTTCATGAATAAGCCATCTTTCTTCCGCCTCAATCTCTCATCCATAGTCTTGATTGAGGTACAATGATTCAGTATCAAGTTCAAATCTCAATAAAATAAAAAATAAAAAGTCAGAAGTTCTTTGAGAGAGACAAAGCCATGTGTTTCCATGCTTCCAGTTCACCCCTCGGGACGCTCCGATACGTCCTTTGTTGGTCTGATTTTCTCCTCGAATAAGATAAATATCCACATATTTGATGCTTTAGGTTGTTTATTGTTCACTCAAAAATAGATAATATATATATATATATATATATATATATATATATATATATATATATATATATATATATATATTTATATATATATATATATATATATATATATATATATATATATATATATATATATATATATATATATATATATATATATATATATATATATATATATATATATATATATATATATATACATATATTCATATATATATACATATATATATATATATATATATATATATATATATATATATATATATATATATATATATATATATATATATATATATATATATATATATATATATACCGAGATACATCACTCAGAGTAAGAAGGTGTACATATATTCGTGTTCCGGCAGTAGCTTCACACCTCTTTAAAAATCGGCAAGTTTCCCACATATTAGACCTAATATATTAGTAATAGAAAGCCTTGCTTAGGTTCTATTTTTGAATGTCCAATATGGCCACCGAGATATAGGAGTAACGTATCTTGGTGAGGTAATATATATATATTCATGGCTCAACGACCCCACCAACAACAAGGTGGGCGGGGGTACGGATAAGCGGATAATGATGACACTACGGAGATGATACTTCAATGCGGGACTCGAACCTGCACCCAACGATGACGTTGCTGTTTACAGTATGAATGCACCGTGTTGAAGTTTGAAAATCATTTTTTTTTGTTATTCTATGATATTTCATCACCCGATAAAAACCTCTCCACATCCATCTCTTGCCAGAACACGTCCAGCCACCAGGTTCTTATCCAAAACCCCACAAGAAATACAACATTATCCTCCGTACTTTCTTCTGCACATAGCTAGTGCGCACGTGATGTATATCCAGCAGGCTGTGTGAAAGACACTTGTCGACACAAGAAGGCTGTGAGAAAAGTCGGTGGCAAATAACGGCACAACACACCAGCAGTCACGTCCAATCAAAAACCTCCGTTCGAGTTTCGAATTTCGAACGTTTCGATCGCGTCACGTGCGTGATTGTCGGGTGGAGACGTGCGATCGGCGTGGCTGGGAACGGACGGTCGTGGATCATTAATCAAGTGTCGAACACCTATATGTTGACGGTGTGACGAATCGACACAATCTACGGCTGCATTCAGAGCTACCAACTTCACAGTGTGCGGCTGTCACTGCTGCCAATCTCCGAGCAGAGAAACGCTGTGCAAGCAGAGTTGTCAGATGGTGAGGGTCAGCCCAGAAGTTCGATTGAGATTTCCAAGTGACGTCATACGTTGTTGTGATGAGAAGACAGCAAAGCTCCGGGATTGCATCTCCAAATCGCAACTACAGTATCAGTTAGTCTGCCTCCCACATGGTCAGTTGCTAGGTAACCTGACAGAGATGATATCTCCCTATAGACTTCTCACACGTGACATCACACATTGTTGTGATGATTGGAAAACAATGTATCCCGAATTGTATTCTCCAATCACAGCTTCAGCATCACTTCATCCATCCGCGACTGTCATGGTTGCTATGGTAACCTGAGAGACGCTCAAATGACGTCACATATTGCAGTGTTACAAGAACTCATCAGAGTTATGAGTGTGGTAAATACCAACAATTATCTCCCATGACATCACTCATTGTTGCAAGGAAGGAACGAGTCACCAGCAGCTTGTATCCTTGTATCCACGAGAGACTGATACCAACTTGACAAACACTAATTCCACCGTCCATATTCGCGTGGCTGAGGTAGTTTCAGAAGCTCGGATGTTTGGAATCTAAAGCGATTTTTTCTGCAATTGTGGATGTTTCTACAAATATCATCCAATTGATGATCGACCCTTATAGTCCACTGTGTTGCTATGGTGATGAGTTGTGATTTAAAGATGGCTTCTCTCAAGCCATATGATTGGTTGCCGAAAGAGACGAACAACAATGTCATGAAACTCATCACTTGTTCCAGTTTGGTTGTCATGGTGCTGCCGGGGTAACTATTGGTTACAGAAGTTGTACCCAGCATAATGCGAGCCGCGAGTGTGATCAACTGGTGAGGTGTATAGCATGGGAACCAAAACACTTGTCTCCCTTCTCTCTCTCTCTCTGTGTCCGGTGTAAACCTTGTCCGCTTCCGGTGGCATTACTAGTGTAGCTGTCAGGCGGGGGAGTGATAAGAGAGAGAGAGGGGTATACATGGGAATCTCAGAGCGTCAAGGACAGAATGATAGTTCGAGGACGCGTCACAATCCTATTCACTTGTTTCACGGCGGTGTGTCTGGATTGTTATTGTTTGATGCGATTACGCGGTGGCAATTGTTTTTCGAATGTGATTTTCCTTTCGAGCTTATCGATCTCAGTTCCTGGTGATCATATGAAATAATGGAATAATCCATGGCTGGTGCCTATTATATGATTTTGAAATTTGAAAAAAAAATGCAACCCTGGTTGAGAATAGAATATTATGTTCAAATAATGAAACATATGTTGCTTTTCAGAATTGACCATTGTTTTGATTTTCCAATTTTTCAATCGAAGTGATTTTTCATATTTTCTCCGTTGCCTAATTGTTCATGATAATGATAACGCAAGTCCCATGTGATCGTTTCGAAACGTCTTCAGAGCGCATGCGTTAAGAGATACGAGGTCTCCATTACTATTCCCCACAACCGCTCGATCCAATGTAAACACATGTCGTCTATTCGAAACGCATTACGATCGCATATCGCGCTTTGAATGGCCAATTACCTGCCTGCCTTGCATGTGTAATACCCTCACCGGCGCGTGACGGTTCGGAACCCCGCTCGACACACTCTAACAGGCGCGAGGATACCTCCGATCGGACCGTCCCAGGGTGAGATAATACCACATTTGGCATGCTGACTGCTCGAAACACGCGCTCGTTACACGCTAATCAGGCCGAGAAGACATCCGATCGGACCGTCTCCTTGACAAGACACGTACAGCGAGGTGCAAACACGGGAGAAGTGCAACAGATCAATTTGTGGAGAAATTAAATTATGATTTCCATCTATTTTAAATTAATTCATATTGAGGTTTGGAAACAGATTGGAATGATAAGCAAGATCTATTGGCGTCGGATGGATGATTGAGGAGATTTGGGATGATGATATGGATGACAGTGAGAGGAAAGCGGTCATCCACGAGAAACCGATATGAAGATGGACGGTGTCGGGGATCGAACCAAGGCCCAATCTACATGTTTGTTCATTATCTGATCCATTCTCATGTGCACTTGTCCCACAGTTGAACACTTTAAGGGTTTCAAGGATTTATGTCGAGTGTACATTTTAATTTGTTATCCAATGAAGAACATTTGAATGAAATCAAAGAAGAATATATATATATATATATATATATATATATATGGAGCAAGCTCGTTAGCAGCTGAAGTACCAGTACCAGTATGGCAGTGCTGTAACGGATGTCCATTTGGTGTATTGTTGTGCGTGCAGCTGAGCTACTAGTGCTGGTATTGTTGTGCGTGCTGCTGAGCTACCAGTGCCGGTATTGTTGTGCGTGCTTGTATACCACCGTGGTGTTATACTGGCTGGCGACCAGCGAGAGCAACAAGCGGAAAAACTCGGGCGATTTCTCTCCGCGCCGCCTGTCATCTCTTTCTCTCTCTCTCTCGCACCCACAAAACGACTCTTCTCTCTCTCTCTCTCTCTCTCTCTCTCTCTCTCTCTCTCTCTCTCTCTCTATCCCTCTCTCTCTCTCTACCTCTCTCTCTCTCTCTCGCACAGCAGTGGTCAGGCATTGTCTTGCCTCATCTGCAGGCCGCTGCATTCTTCAACTCGAGCTTCACAAGAACACTCAGTTCATCATCCACAAACACACACATATTCATAATCTCATATATATATATATATATATATATATATATATATATATATATATATATATATATATATATATATATATATATATATATATATATATATATATGTATATATATATATATATATAATATATATATATATATATATATATATATATATATATGTATGTATATATATATATATTTATATATATATATATATATATATATATATATATATATATATATATGTATATTTGTATATATATATATATATATATATATATATATATATATAGTATATATATATATAATATGTATATGTATATATATATATATATATATATATATATATATATATATATATATATATATATATATATATATATACATATATACATATATATATATATATATATATATATATATATATATATATATATATATATATATATATATATATATATATATATATATATATATATATATATATATATATATTTATATATATATACATATATATATATATATATATATATATATATATATATATATATATATAAATATATATATATATATATATATATATATATATATATATATATATATGTATATATGTATATATATATATATATATATATATATATATATATATATATATATGTATATGTATATATATATATATATATATATATATATATATATATATATATATATATATATATATATATATATATATATGTATATATATATATATATATATATATATATATATATATATATATATAAATATATATATATACATATATATATATATATATATATATATATATATATATATATATATATATATATATATATATATATATATATATATATATATATATATATATATACACGACTATAAATAATATGCATCCATAATTGATGAAATCCATCTCAGTTCCTAAGCCTATAGTTTGAAAGAATGATGGATTATTCATTCGAAACTCTTATTATCCTTCAAGACGATTAGGTTTTAATCCAGTCCCTAAAACGTTTCCATGTGAACAAATATAAACAAATAATCTATTGGAAAATAAGATTTCTCAAATTTTCATATTTCAACTTTTCAAAATATTCGGAATATGCCAATGAAATTCAGTTATTTGCTCATTCAAGTGATCCAAATCTTCTCAAAAATTTAATTCCATCTTCCATGGTGTCTCTTGGAGAAATGACACTGATATTTGAACTCATCCATAAAATATGTCAAGTCGTTCCAATAATAACTTGTAAAAGTTAAAAGTGCAACAATCCACCAAGGTAGTAATAAACAAGAGTCGGTACATAAACTGGTAGCTCCGTTAAGTCGCAGATCGGACTTAATCGGAGATATTAAACACATGCATAACGCCTTTAACTCCTTAATCACGCGTCAACTAATCACAATCATTAACTGTAACAAGTCTTATTATTAACCGCACGCTAATCATGAGTTATTAACGCTGTACAAGGCAGAACTAGTCGAGGAGAGGTGACACCAGGAGGGACTAGGCGAGAAAACCTTTAAATCAATTAATACTGTAGAGATATATTTATCTTCTATAGACGTTATCCATATATTATAATAAACCAGATTCATTAATCTATTTTCCAATTTTATTTTATACAGTGGCGTTAATATCGGCGGTGCAAGCGGTGCAGTGGCACAGGGACCTACGATTAAATTCACTTTGGGGGGCCCACTGAGGCTGGCCTAATTTCCTGAGATGATAATGTATAATTCATTGTTTCCAATTTATATGTTTAAATATTTTTTTCCATAAATGTCACTCAGTGCAGGTTCAATTTTATCAATTGAGCCTGAGAGAACAAGAAGGTTTCATTTTGGTGATGTAGACATTTCTTGCAAAGCAAAAAGTGAGGCGAAGGAATTTTAAAATCAATCCATCAATAAGTGAGTGAAATAATTCATGTGATTTTTTTGGGGAGAGATATTTATAGATTGGGATTTTTTTTTAAATTAACTTTTATTTCTTTTATATTTATTTGAGCTCGAGGGACATTGCCTCGATTCCGGTGTGATAAGTTAATGTATTTAGCATGAAAGAGTTTTTTACCGTTGTCACTAAATTATTCATTTTTATTTGTTGGATTAGAGCTTTTAATTTTAGGTATTTTAAATTAGTGAACTAATTTAAGTAAAGTTGATAGAAGAATTAAACTTCTGTCTTGTGTTTTCAAAACGTATGCTTTACATTAAGCTTCTCAACTACTTAAGTAAGTCATCTCATACCTTGAATGGTATGAAAATTTGGAGAGAATTTGAATCAAATTTTTGTTAAAATAAATTGGAAGCACACGCGTATTTTTAGGGACTTTGCCAAATATGGGAAAATGGGGAAGAGGCCCATTTAAACAATTTTCACTCCTGTCTCGTTGTGCCTGGTACGCCACTGATTTTATATATTCATTCTTCCATCTTGGAACATAATGATGAATACACTGAGCCGGTGGAATGAAGAGATGAAAAGAGTGTGATTTGTAATCTCATTGTTGTTGCTAGGAAACGGGAGAATGGCCGCGTGGGATGAGATACATGGATTATTTATGTAGGAATAGTTGCTATGGCGATCTCCGGCTGTACAACATGATTCCAGTTCTCTCGTGCTGGACACTAATAGACGGTCAACACTTGATTTGTATGTCGTCCGAACAAAGATAAGAGGGAATAAAATGTGAGATCTGAACGCTTACAGGTTCTGATCTAATCTATGAATTATATTTGCATCTATTTCATGGATATGCTTTTGTCAAGTGACGTCACTCATTGTTGCAAGAGACAGACAACAATGTCCATCAGTTGGAATTGACCAGTCAGAATGTTTGATAGTCCACCAGTTCACTGTATTACTATGAATTCAATCCCTCAAGAGAATAGATCTTTGTGAATTTCAAAGTTGAATTCTGTTGTTGAAATTAATATTTGAATTTTTTAATCTTTCGATTTTTTGAAGTTGATACATCTATAAGAAAAGGTGTTGTTGTTCTATGTTTGAAGCTATTACATGGAAATAAATGTTGATACAAAGAATATAAACCATCACTTTAATTACGTATGCTTTTGTTATGGAACTAGAATAGAATAATTACATCATATGGAAGTATTTGAATCAATATTTCCGGATATTTATTCTTCCATAATCATGTTATTTAATAACTTCCTGTATTTATTCTGTGCATTTGTATATGCAAATATTTCAATATATAGTTCATTCTATCAATAATAGATTTCAATTTTACATATTTTAAAATAAATAAATCGTTTCCACGCTGGATGTATATATGATGGTGACTTCAGAGGTACGACATCGACCTGCTGGTGAATTAATAGAGATAAATACAGCTCTATCGGTCGATAGAAAAGCAGCTGCCATTAAAACAGTTCTCCAAAGACAAACTGCTTGCAACAGCAACGATAAAGAGGTCAAACAATCGCTTAGAAAACACCAATTACTCCGGCTTCGAACCCACGACCCTCGACACAAACACACGTCCGATCTCAGCACACTTCATACATCATTGGCAATCTCTGTCAGCGATCTCGGCGACACGGGACAAAACTGTACACACTCCTGTTCTGCCCGGGAGAGATCGATGCGCGAACCAGCCGCGCGCTAATGCTGGGGGATAGGGGGGACGCTCGATCGGAACCGTCATCTCTTGAGGATATCAACACATTTATTATGGGCCATTTTTCAACTCGGGAGAGATGAATGCGCGAATCACCTGTGCGGTAATGGTGTTGGATAGGGGGGACGGTCGATCGGAACCTTCGCTGGACACAAGTGGAGATATATCAATAGTGTCCAGCGGGAGAGATGAATGCTCGAGCCACCTGTGCGGTAATGCTGTGGGATAGGGGAAACGGTCGATCGGAGCCTCGATCTGACCCTTGAGTGCACATCCAGTGCAAGTAGGCAGTACGCACCCACTACAAGAATGTGGCTATTTGTACACAGTTGTTATGATCTGTGATGGGGTCGGTCACAGTAGCCTGTCATAGTCATGTGTTAGTCATGGCATAGTCATAGTCATAGGAATAGTCACACAAGTCACTGAGCTTGTCTTGTATGTTCTCATGATAGCTGTCAGAACTTAAGGCGTCTACAGTCTTCAAAGGGCAAAAAGTTCCCGCTAGGGGATTTCACGGATATAAATGTTCGTAAATCTTCAACAGTGCAAGATACACAATCATCAGATACATCACAAGATACAGACAATATTCTGTGAGAGTGTTAATGAGTCAATTTTTGAAATGACCAAGATGGAAAGATCACTCGTATGTAACAGTAACACTCAATATTCTTGTTATTGATTTTCACCCAACAGCGTACCGTTACATACAAATAACACGTAACATATTGTGGTTGTTCATTATGGAAGACAGTATTTCATATAAGATACTTCTCTGAATGGTGTGAAGCAGTTCACTACAATATATGTTCAGACACAAAGCCACTAAACGATCGTTTATATGTGAGACTGTTACTGAAATCGCATCTCTGTGGTTGGTTTCCTCAACAAGGTTTCTCCACCAACACTTTCAAAGACATCAAATATTTCAATGACAAAAAGTTGAAACAATAAAATGAAGTATTGAACAAGAAGTAGATTTACAACTATTGTAATCACACGGAAGATTCGCAAATAACAGAAGAGATAGATCGGTATGATCAGCCAAGATAGATAATTGCTTCCACGTTTGCGTTGAGGGCTTTATTCTTCATATATATTATCCACTCAATGCCTTCATTACCTTAGCTATATGAAGTTGACTGATCAACTCTTCAGTCGAATTACAACACCAGAACCAAGTGAAAACTAGACATTTTGTTCGATAAAATGAACAATATAAAGTGTTTCTGTGGAAGTGGTGACGACAGAAAGTGTGGTAAATCAATAGTTTGTCAGTGAAACGTTAAATCCGTACTTCCTTGCCACTCTTCAGTTCCGCCCGACCGTTTAGCACACCTCGATCTATCGACAGATATCTCTCGATCAATCGACAGATATATCTCGATCTATCGACAGATATCTCTCGATCTATCGACAGCTGATATATCGATCTAAACACAAACCTCGATCTATCGACAGATATATCTCGATCTATCGACAGATATATCTCGATCTCTCGACAGATATCTCGATCTATAGACAGATATATCTCGATCTATCGACAGATATCTCTCGATCTATCGACAGCTGATATATCGATCTAAACACAAACCTCGATCTATCGACAGATATATCTCGATCTATCGACAGATATATCTCGATCTCTCGACAGATATCTCGATCTATAGACAGATATATCTCGATCTATCGACAGATATCTCTCGATCTATCGACAGCTGATATATCGATCTAAACACAAACCTCGATCTATCGACAGATATATCTCGATCTATCGACAGATATATCTCGATCTCTCGACAGATATCTCGATCTATAGACAGATATATCTCGATCTATCGACAGATATCTCTCGATCTATCGACAGCTGATATATCGATCTAAACACAAACCTCGATCTATCGACAGATACATCTCGATCTATCGCCAGATATCTCGATCTATCGACAGATATATCTCGATCTATCGACAGATATATCTCGATCTATCGACAGATATATCTCGATCTATCGACAGATATATCTCGATCTAAACACAAACCTTGATCTATCGACAGATACATCTCGATCTATCGACAGCTGATATCTCGATCTCTCGACAGATATCTCGATCTATCGACAGATATATCTCGATCTATCGACAGATATATCTCGATCTATCGACAGATATCTCGATCTATCGACAGATATCTCGATCTATCGACAGAGATATCTCGATCTATCGACAGATATCTCGATCTATCGACAGAGATATCTCGATCTCTCGACAGATATCTCGATCTGAACACAAACTGAAACAAAATGTCTGAATAAGATCCTCAGATACATTTCATTCTCACATTTCATTACTTTGTAAAATTTGACACTGAACCATTGTTTTATGAAAAAGTGTGAGAATGAAAGGTAGGATCGTTCGACGGGCACCACGAGAGCAATATCACAAACACATCAAAATGATGATGTAATTATAATTGAACAAACTGTCAATATTTGAAGAGCCACAAAACAAAACTCGAATCAGCTCTCTCTCTCTATCTCACTATTCAATTGTGATGTTTGATTTTGTTGATGTGTGCCAAAATAATAGTTCTGTCTATAGACACTATTCGAACTTCATGTAGGAAACGCTTACATGTGTGAAAAGTAAGTCATTTTCACTGTTTTCCAGTAATATGCCACGTAGAATAAGTAATTATGAAATAACTTTAATAACTTTAATAACACTAATATGCCATGTTTGATAATGAATTATAAAATATCTATAATTCAGAGCTTCTTCCGGTTTGTTTATTCTTAAAGAGGAGGAAACAATAAACAATCAACACCTGAAAATGAAAATTGCAGAAAATTTTATGTAAAATAGCCCATAATAGTATCAAAGTTTGGGGATAATCACGAAAAAATCACTTTTTGGAGATCAGAAATCTTCAAACTCCGTATCGATTTTCATCCCCTTTCCTTCACTTTCTTTCATTTTCTCTCATCGGTGATCCGGAAATAGGGGATTGAAGCTACGACAGTTGAGATAAATAATATAATAGGCCTAATTATAATATTATAGGCCCATCACTAATTTAATTCGTGCATTTTGTATGATGATAAATTGTACATCTACTGTCAAGGGAAAGAAGTGATCATTGCCCAAGACACTTAGTTCAAAGTGGAAGATATCAACATTCGTGTGTTTATACTGAAAGACTTTAAACTACGGCGAAAAATTATGGTCACAGACAGCGCAGTCCTGGTGTTGAAGTTCATCAGTTTTAAATAATCAAAATGGGGTGGTAAGATCGCCCTTGTGTTGCCCCGTCCAAACGATCCTATCTTTCATCCACAGCCTTAATTGGGGAACAATGATTTTGTATCAAGTTTCGAAGTTATTAAAAAAAAAAAGTTGAGATAAATAATAATTTGAGACATGAATATCCCAAACCAGTTCCCAATTCAACGTGAATCAAGATATATAGTTTTAATTAAGATGTTGGTAATAATTGAATGCTATTGGAAGTCGAGACTTTGTTGAACTCAAACGTTGAACTCAAGTCTCAACCCAAACAAGCTCTGTTCCAATTAATACAAAAATAACAGAATCCATTCGAGTTGTACTTGTATATCTCAGATAAACTTCACAACAAACTTAATCTTTCCGACTGATTTTAACGATTCCAATTAATATCCAGCCCATTACTGGTTTACTATAATTAACCGTGATCCGAACCAGTTCTAACCACTGACCGCCCACTGACCGGTCGACCGGCCGTCTCCCCTATTCTCCAGCCACACCGACCGACCGTCTCGAGCCCGCACCACACCAACACACACACACACACATTCCTAGTGTGGGTGGGTGAACCAGGCGAATATCCACTCTACCCTGACGGGACAAAAATCAAGACTATTCCATTTGATAGAAAAAAAAAACATGATAAAAAAAATCGGTAACAAAAAAAAAACATAACTGGAAGTGAAATTCTGTTTAGTAGCGTGGCACGACTGACTTGGTGAATAATGTTTTTCTTGTTTAATTGTTGTTATTAAGAGTGTTTCTATTGGTCGAGCCGGGTGAAATTAAAAGGCGGATATTGAAAGAGAGGTGGCTGGTATTGCGTGGATAAAGTAGCTATTAATTATTGTTATGCGAAAAGACAAAGTGTTTGTATAATTAATGGAACGAGGTGTGTTTATATATATATATGAAAGTGTGCGGAATGTCAGATTTAGATTATGAAATTAAGACAAATTATAGATTAATAATGTTGCGTTTATCGATCATGCATGGTATGTTTTGGTCCGTTGCATTTGTAAACCCTTTCTTTGTCTCCACTAACTATCGAATAAGACTATCTATTGGTATTTTATATTGCATGTATGTTTCAATCACACATGTTCATTACCTCACCGAGACACGTTACTCCCGCAGCCGATAGCGACATGTGCTCGTTCCAATCTTGCCAGCCATATTGGACATTTACAAGCAAGGCATTATATATCACCTCACCAAGATACGTTACTCCTGCAGCCGATAGCGACATATGCTCGTTACAATCTCATAGGCCATATTGGACATTCACAAATATAATCCAAGCAAGGCATTCTTTATTATCACTAATATGTGTCTAATTTGTCTCAGCCGCCATATTGGACATTTACAGATAGAATCAGAGCAGAGCATTCTATATTTTCACTACGTTTAATATTTGGGAAACTTCCTGGTTGGCAAAGCAGTGTGAAGCTACTGCCGAGACACAAATAAGTTCGCCTTCTTAACGTTGAGTAACGTATCTCGGTAACTTTGCTTGACGACCCCACCAACAGCAGGAATATTTGGGGGTAGGATTGACCAACTCAAATTATATTCAACGCTCCTGGGAAATATTCATGAAACCACCCATAGCGCAACATTCTCATTGTCAATGTGACATATCAACTATCGTATTGACTTTCCGCGCGTCTGAACATATTGTAGTGAAACTGCTTCACAACATTCAGAGAAGTGTCTTATATGAAATACTGTCATCCATGATAAACATTCACAACATGTCACGTGTTATTTGTATGTAACGGTACGCTGTTAGGTGAAAATCAATGACAAGAATATTGAGTGTTACTGTTACATACAAGTGATCTTCTCAACTATGTTGAAATAGAATTTGACAATGCATTTAGGACCAATATTGTCCACATCTTGTGATATTTGTCGTTAAAGTGTATTTCACTATTGAAGGCTTATGATCGATTGGACTAGGTCTGTGGAACCCCCCTGGCGGGAACTCATTGCCCTAGGAAGACTGGAGACGCCTTAAGCGGGACTCTAACCCAAGTCCGACTTGTCATCAGCTTCTGAAGCGGCGCCTCAGCTGGATGAGCCACGGGAGGCAGCTTGATTTCTAGTGTTTTTCATGATGATATTTCAAGTTTCGTTTCCTCGGCCTATACAAAACCCGACTCGATGTCTTTCATCAAGTATTTACTATCGTAACCAAGGTATCCATGGATGAGGAAATCATCCCGGAATCTGACTTCCGTTTCCGATTTCATAGAATAACAATATTATTATCATTATTGTAATGATTACCATAATGGTTTACCGTCTTCTTACAACCAACTCGGGACAGCCGTTCAGTCACCAGGCTTTGCGCAATCTGCTCAACCGATCAGATGTTTCCACTATAGACTTTCTTGAGTGAATTATCTTCATTTGGATAATTCTTTGAGGCTCTTGTGGTGCCAGACCAGAACGATCCTACCTTTCATCTATGACCTGGATGGGGTACTTATGGTTCCGTATCAAATATTCGCATATATATATATACATATATATATATATATATATATATATATATATATATATATATATATATATATATATATATATATATATATAAATATATATATATATAGATGAATATATATATATATATATATTTACTTCTTTCAATTTTCATCACAGTGGATATTTCCAAGTTGATAAAGTATATATGAATACTATTTCCAATTTTGTTTCGTTTTGTTGATATTTGACGAAAGTTAATGTGAGTTACAACGTAGGATGTGTTAAACGTCCCTATTACACGCCCAGCATGGTGTCACTGTCTCCCTCTCTCTCGCACCCATCACTCTGCCATCGCTCCGTCTCTCTCTCTCTCGCTTGTGACAGCTAGTGATCTGGAGCTGGCACATAGCTCCACGTTGCCATGACTACGTGGTCCAGGGAACATTCGACAGTCTCCAACCGACCAGACAAGCTGGCAGCAAACAGTGCAATCCATCCATACCAAGGTCGCAACCACAAGAAATAAGATTCCTTCATTATATTAGCCATATATATGTATATATATATATATATATATATATATATATATATATATATATATATATATATATATATATATATATATATATATATATATATATATATATATATATATATATATTATATACATATCACATATGTATATACATATAACATATGTATATGAACGTTTTTGTCAAATCATAAAAATATGACCATTCTGGGACATGAACCCAGGACCTCTTGGTTTGTATCAAAAGCTCTGAAAACTGAGCTAAATAGCCACTGAGAGTCAATTCGAATAATCGACAAATGTTGTTCATATATATATATAAATATATACATATATATATACACTCATATATATATATATATATATATATATATATATATATATATATATATATATATATATATATATATATATATATATATATAAATATATATATATATATATTTATATATATATATATATATATATATATATATATGTATATATATATATATATATATATATACTATGTGTATGTATATATTTATGTGTACGTGTGTGTGTCTATTTGTATAAATGTTATTTGAAATGAAAAAGTTAATAACAGCTCCCTGCTCGGTGGCTCAACCGCGAGATGGCCCTGAGGCGAATACAGTAGCTGCTGCTGTGGTGAGAGAGAGAGAGAGAGAGAGAGAGAGAGAGAGAGAGAGAGAGGTGTGTCAACCAGCCCTCCTGGTGGCGGGGACACGGAACTAAATTCGAACAAAAGAGAATTATCTTTTCGATGAGATGAAAAAAAAAAGTCGATCGTAATTGTTTAATCGAGTTGGCAGTGATTGAAGGTACAGTCGCGGTCGGAAGTGGAGACACTCGTCCACCAAGGGAGATGAGGTTGACATATTCAAGCTCGCTGGATCCACAGCTTCCTGTCACCAGGGGTACGAATCTCAAATGGGTCTACATCTCTCATTCTGATTGGTGGAACATTCGATGAAATTTGGTCAGTCGAAAACTTTTTCATCCAAGTCTACTCAAAGTACGAATATTATTACCTACAGTCATGATTCTTTTCTCTCTGACATATTTAATTCCACACAAATATTTTTTATGTGATATCTCTCTATATATCGTGATTCTAAAATACATATTCTCAATATCTGCATGGTTTTAAAAGTTGAAATTATCCAACTTATATCTCAAGATGTCCACACGTCTTTTAGCTGAATACGATTGTTATTCGGGCTTTATCAAATGAATAGTCACAATTTATATCAATTTGAAGGTGTTTAAAATATCTGTATCTCTTCTTCGTCGATATTCTCGAAAGTCATCACCAAATAACTGAATCAACTTTCATCCACTCTCTAGGCAGACGATGATAGGGTGGGATCTTCTTGTCAGATCCTACCAATGACATCTCACCATCACGAGGTATGGGTAACTCTAATTGTGAGTAGTGAAGTATTGGTGGTTTTAATGAACCAATGTACAACTGTACAAATGTACAAATGCAACTAATGTATGTGGTCAATAAGTGAAGACAATAAACTAATATCATCACCACTATAATTATTTATATCATCATTATATCGACTTGTGCATGTGTGTGTGTGTGTGTGTGATCTTCTTGAAGACGTCTTCTATAGCACGTATAACAACAAGAAAACATAAGTCACTTAACATCACCGTTCATCCATTCTTTAATTCCATTCTTCCGACCCTCACCCAATCAGGTCTAATAAGACAGCGATCATCCCAACTCCATTCAGCTACACTGTATTTCATCCTAACCTAAACCGGGTCCCAGCTTACCTCGAGACTACACGTTACCAACACACAAGTTCAGCTGTAACACACTAAACAGTCGAGACTAATCTTGTAAAATCACTCGAATTAATTCACTTAATACATCTTCCGATAAAACTACGATCGGATGTTTATTCGCGTCTTGTGATATTGCCGGTCGGTGGTTTTGAATCGAATTAGCCAAATCAGTGTTGCCAATCTTTGAGAACCGATTGTGTAATAACCGTCGTTGTGTTGTGGAGTCGAAATATTTATCGTATTGTTGTTAGGTTTTCTGGGAAATGATGTTGTTGGGCGGCGGGGTGGAATCGACCAATTAGAGAGCAGCGCTTCAGTCGGGTGGGAGGTCGTTCAACTCACTGAGGGGGGATATTGGAGTTATAGGTAGAGATGTATTCATCAGATAAGGGATAATTAGAGATTAGAAAAAGAAGGAGAATCTATCGATAGATTATGGTTTGCTCAACGAATCCGGCCAACATTCAGGTTATTTCAGGTATTAATTATTGTTAGGATTTTTTCTCCAACCAATCCAAGCATTCGATTGATGAAATATTAATAAAAATGAAATACAAATAGAATCGTTTGGAATAATCATAAATATTGGAATGAATGAAAGGACAGAGAAGAAAGAAGGAAATTATAATTTCCGACGTTATCGACACATATTGTCTGCATCTTCCATGAATTTTGGCAATTCCGATCTTTCACTGTTGAGTTGTCATGATCATTTATATCTGTTTAGTCACCCTGGCGAGAAATTATTACCCTATTCAGGTTGGGTACGCCTTAACAATGATATTTTTTCAACTCTCAATACTAATTATTCTAATTGAAACATTTTTTTATTCCTCACATAGTTCGTAATGTCCCTGTTATCACTGCTGAGCGTGTATCGGGTTTTCCTCAGTGCCAAGCTGCTATCAGTGTCTGTAAATCCCGCTCGGAAGCCGTTAATTGCTACTCCCGGCTTTGAGTGTAATCTCCCATTACCCATTATCCTGCCATTGATTTACTGCTAGTGACAACTTTATCATTGGGAAGATGGAAAGATGCATAACTTGGAATTATAAGTAGATCAATGACATTGACGACACCGACCTGATGTTCTTTCACTAATCAATATCGACCGATCGAGTAGTTCGAGCCGTCATATCAATAACGAGTTTTTCTATAAAATATATAAGTAGATTGCATCATAATGAAGATTATTACCGGATGTTTCTTGTATCTATTGACAATAACGATCGTGTCACCCGAGCCGTCATCTCACGTCAATAAGTAGTCGGGTGTGATTGACAGATACGATCGCGTGTCTCTCGCACCTACCAGCACGTGACGACCGGGCGGTTCGAGCCGTCACATCCAGCAGCCCGCGTGTAACACGGGAGTCGGAGCGGTTTTATGGCCATGTTAATTCTAATGGACGAGATGTTAATAGAGGAAGATAGGATCGCAGCCCGTTGCCATGACTACTACTACGAGGAGCAAGAGTTGGATGATGGTTTTATCGCGAGGTTTATGGCTAATTATGCGATGAAAACTTGAAGTGCAACTTATTGCGGTGTAAGTCAGCCATCTTTTCACACAACACGGCTTGGTCACATGACCGATGTTGTTGGTTCAACGGTTAATCATCTCACTTCGGCATGATGCTGAGTGATGAGGGAACACTCCTCGTGTCGGTCAGT
Organism: Brachyptera risi; assembly: GCA_964007535.1. Taxonomy (NCBI): domain Eukaryota; kingdom Metazoa; phylum Arthropoda; class Insecta; order Plecoptera; family Taeniopterygidae; genus Brachyptera; species Brachyptera risi. The sequence goes on along the minus strand of OZ023335.1, from coordinate 29,895,340 downwards.
TGTCGTGTCAACCGGAACAGTTGAGGGCAGACAAATTGTTGGTATTTACCACACTCGTAACTCTGAGGAGTTATTGATACACGTCATTTGAGCGACTCTCAGGTTACCATAGCAACTGGACCAGGTGATGCTGAAGCTTCGATTGTAGAACACGATTTGAGAGACACTGTTGTACAATCATCACAACAATGTGTGACGTCACGTGAAAGAAGGCTAGAGGAAGATAACATGTCTGTCAGGTTACTTAGCAACTGGAAATGTAGGAGGCAATCAAACTGATTCTGTAGTTGTGATTTGGAAATATAATTCCAGGACTTTGTTGTCCCTTCATTTCAACAATGTATGACGTCACTTGAGAGACGCCTGTAGGCAGACAACATGTATGTCAGGTTACCATGACAACTGGATAAGTTAGGGGCAAACAAAGTGATTCTGTTAATGTGATCGGGTGGCACAATGAGGAGGGAAACAATGTCGACAAACAAGTAGACAACAATGTCGACAGACAAGTGGACAACAATGTCGACAGACAAGTGGACAACAATGTCGACGAACCACTGACAACAATGTCCCATGAACTGGGTTGTCGACTTGTGACATGGATCGAGAGAATGTTTGCAGTGATATTGAGTCACGTTGGTGTGCGGAGATCTGTTACATTAGATTACTAGAGGGTGATAAAAATTCCTCATCTATGGACATTTATATAGGTAATAAACAATCCATTAGAGCACTTCTCTCCATCTCTCTCCATCTCTCCACCTCTCTCTCTCTCTTGTTGTTAGTTGTAGCGAGAGCTCAATCACCACACTGGTCTGCAGTACATTACTGCTGCTCCACCAGCTATAAGTCACTATAAGTCACTATAAGTCACTGTACTGGAGTCACTCTATACGCTGTAACCACCTCGTATTATCACCACTACGACATTTATTGACAAACCGGGAAAACGATGTACATGGCTCCACGCTGGCGGTCGAGTGTTGAGGTATTTATTACATTCATTTTCATTGTGTTCCGATGACGCACATAATTCGGGCTTGATCAGATTATTGACTGAGATCTATTGGCGTCGCGTTGATGGATAATGAGATGATGATGAGATCATTTGATGAAGGTTTCTCAGGTCATAAGTAATAAAGTGGATGGAGCGATTGTGGTTGTTATTGTAGAAATTATCTAATTTTCCACCTTTGAACATAATTCGAGAAGTCTGGCTAATTACCATGAGAAAACCACTGATTTTTTTTTCAAATTTCGGACGATATCGAATATAATGAAAGACAATGTACACTGAATATTTGCATTTTGTATTTGTATCTGTATTTATTTACGGTTTCATGTAAACATGGTTACATGTATGAACCAAGTCAAAATTAAAAATAAGCAGTCTACAAATGGTTACAATGCAATGTAACAAGAGAAATAAAATAAATGGTAATGATCAAAAATTGTCGTGAATGAAAAACAGTTAACCTTAAATCACAAATTACAATTCCTCAAGAGCTTAGATATTCGTCTACACTGTGGTGATATTGTTTGACCAGGTATTCAATGAGCTTGCTGTTGGCTTTGATTTCAACTGGCAGGTGGTTATCGTAATGGGTTCAGACATTTATTCCAATATTTCTCATGAAAATTTTAATTTCATCGGAAAAATGAGAAATAATGAGTTGTAATATTTGTTGGTGATGATCAACAAGTTGAATTGCGTAACGAAAGCAGTGAATAACTGAATGACTAGAATCAACAATCCCGAAACCAAGGTGTGTATATAAAACTATCGAACACATTCCATGTGAATATCTTGCTGATCACACAACGCATATGCTGCTTTTTTCCACCAATAAACATGCTGAGACAATTTGATTTAAACCTCACTCGTAATGAATATTACCACAATAATAAATCCATGTGGCTAATAAATATGTCGCCCATTAGCTCGCTTCTCGCAGCTACCTGCTCGGTCGGCTGTCCCGGGCTCGCATGTAACCGACCGGCTGTCCCGGGCTCACATGTACACGACGTGTGTGTGTGTAAACATGTGTCATAAATCTAGCCAGAGGAACTGCAGCAGGCCTGAAGGCTCCGAGCGACCGTCTCTCTATTGGCACAACACTGGCGGGCAGGAGGTTCGCGCATTCAACTCTCCTCCATATATTGGTGATTACTTATACGGAAAAAAGGTCGTTTAACGATTAAATAATTCAAATCATCATATCAATATACACACACACACACACATATATATATATATAAATATATATATATATATATATATATATATATATATATATATATATATTATATATATATATATATATATATATATATATATATATATATATATATATATATATATAATTAGAAACAGAAATATTTAATATGAAATATTTCTGTGAGTGAATTTGGTGTTGTAACTTTGGGATTCAACGCTTCTGAAAGATGTAGTGGTGTTTCTTATTGTAAATGTCGTCCATGTAAAGTATGAATCACTGTAAATTCATCAGCTCTGTATGTTTGATCTCCCATGATACGTGGTCGATCAAGCTACAATAAAGCAAATCTCAAAAGGAATATACTGATATTGTTTACACATGAAACTATCGGAGACAATGTGCTTATAAGTACTTCACGCGTGGAATCAGCGCTCGAAATATATGCGTGGATTCAGTTTTATTCACAATTTTTCTATTACCATCACTCATTTTGTTTCTCTGTACATTTTGTATAATGGTTAACTTCACATCTGCTTTTGATGGAAATAAGTGATCATTGCCCGAGAGACTTAGTTCAAAGTGGAAGATATCAACATTCGTGAGTTTTGTGTCCGGACACATATCACAGAAACAGTCTTAATGTGTCCCGGACGCTCAGAACTGAAAGACTTTTATCTGATCAAAATGGGGTGGTAAGATCGCCCTTGTGGTGCCCCGTCCAAACGATCCTATCTTCCATTCATAGTCTTAATTAGGGCACCATGATTTTGTATCAAGTTTCGATGTAATTTTGAAAAAAAAAATCGTTTCGGAATAAACAATTGTTGGCGATCCTGAAATCACGTAACTGGGAAATTTGTGTCTGTTATGTTGGTCAATCTTTCCATATCGTGAATACAGGTATAGATATATACGTGTATAATATCCAGGATATCAACAAACTGGTGTGTATAAGATATCTGTTTGATGGGTAAATAAAAGTGCGATGATTTTGTTGTTTTGTGAGTGAAACAGAATAAAGGATCAACACTCGTTCTTTGTGTGTATGTTTCCATAAAGTGTAAATAATAGCGCGTCTGTTGATCTTGTTTAATGACGCGTCAATGACGAGGGAGCAGGGACTCGTGATGTTGTAAGCGTGAGATAATCACAGCCTTCGAACAACAATTAAAATTATATTATTACAAGTAACAATAGATTGTTTACAAACTCGTTTTTTTATGGTTGAAATTTGAATATTTCACATGAATATTTTTCGGTTGAATTCGATTTTGATAGAGAGTGATAAACACTATTTCTATAGGATCCCGCATTGAGGAAGAAGTTGTTGGAATTTATTTGTATTTTTGAATAAAAGTTGTATCAGAAACATTGACGTATCTTTGTCGAAGTTACATCACTTATTAATATCGAGTTATTATTCTCAAATCCACATCAGAGAAATGTAAATAAAGTTGTTGCCATGAATTGATCAAGTATATATTCTTGAATGGAAATCCCATCAGATATAGTGATTTATTTTGTTATCGTCGGAATTACAGCCCTGGAAAGAAATGTCAGGCACCGTATTCAATCTTACTCAGGAGCGGAAGAATTATTTTCTCTCCACTTATCAATATAATTCTCACAATGTGTTGAATGACTCACAAGATGTACAACTATTTCTTCGTGACGGTTAGATCGCCCTTGTGATACCCCATTCAAACAATCCCAAACTTTCATCCCTTGTCTTCACAAGAAAACAATCAATGGATTTGTTTCAAGTTTCCAAAGTCAGAGAAAAAATTAATTGATAACTGATCAGACAATAAATGAACCTCTTCCTGCGTAGTTCACCAGGGATACACAAGTATTCACGGACTGGCCGATAGCAGCTCCAATTGAATCCTCCAGTCCACCTAACCAGGCATCTCACAGCAACAACTACCTGTTGTCGCGCGCCGTCTCGACCGGATGTCCCGTCGTACCTGGCCTCGGCGCCGGCCGGGGGTGTCGACCCGTCATGCCGGCCCGGCTGGTAATTACAATATTTAACTCGTGTTCCCGCAGGCAAGCGGCTCCCGACTGTCACAGCTAACAGCCTCAACAGGTGCTAATTGCAAGCAAACGGTTTAATAATAGCATCGCGTAACACGCTCCTTCCATTCGACATCACACACACACACACACACATACATATATATATATATATATATATATATATATATATATATATATATATATATATATATATATATATATATATATATATAAGTGGACCAGTAGTAGCTAGTATCTACAGAGCATAGTACTAGTGATTTATTGTGTCCATAGTCATCATGGTTATATATAATAAAATCTTATTTTAATTGTGAAAAATTTGTATGACCTTTGTACGGTCAATGTAATATTTCTGATGAGTACAATACAATACATCTCATTTCCCTTTCCCAATTATCTCCTTCATCATTCACCGACGCCAATAGAGCTTCATCATCAGCACAGTGCGTCGTTAAAATACAGTGTAAATGTGGAAAATCGAACTAGTATTTCTACTGAAAGACTTTTATCAGCGGCGGAAAATTGAAGTCACAGACATGGTGTTGAATTGTTTATCGTTTTGAATGATTAAAATGGATTGAAAAGATCGCCCTTGTGTTGCTCCGTCCGAACGATCCTATCTTTCATTCATAGCCTCAATTGGGGAACAATGATTCTGTATAAAGTTCCTATGTTATTTTTTAAAAAAAGTGTTTGTACAACCCGGCCACTTATTGTTTCGGAAACATGTGTTGTTGTTGGTCTTGAACTTGTAGTGTTGTGAATTGCATGCAGGCCCCCCCCCCCCCTCCCTCCCCTCCCCTCACCCCGCATGCTGATAACCAGCTTACCCCTCTGCCAGACTAGTGCAGGCTCGAACCACCCGCTTGCCATTGGCGTGGGATATAAGGGACGGTCGCTCGGGACATTCATCTCCTGTGGTGATTCACTTGCTGAAGCTGAACATGTGTCCACAGTGTACTGGAAGGTTACGAGCGACCGTCCCTCCTATCCCCCAGCTATAGCGAGCGGGTGATTCGACCCGGGTTAGGCTGGTGTGCTGATAAGGGTTTGTTAATATGCGTGTTATCAGCTGGGAGATAGGAGCGGGTGAAATGGCGGTCAAGTGGCTAGCGTGTCGCACCTTGAAGACCGGTGTTCTGCGCATGACTAACAAGAACACATTCTCTTCACTCTTTCGTATTGGGCAGTACGATGTGTTCACTGATGACTGAGATCTATTGGCGGCGGTGAATGATGGATGAGATGGTGAGAAGATGAGGTGGAAAGGTATTTTATTAGTTGTTTTTGAAAACATTTTGTTAATTTGGTAATGTAAGAATATTGAAAAGTTGATTTTGTTGTGTCATTTTATTGAACCTTCGAGAGACAAAGTTTCAGAGACACTCTGTTCCTAGCATCAGCATGAAAACCACCAAAGATTTTGAGGTGAATACCAACAAAAATTGTTCTGTCATTAATAAAATGAAATATTCTTTTGAATTGATTGATTTATTGATAAACTGTTCATTGATAAAGTGAGTCGAGATACTGCTTTTGAAACTGATGGGATAGAGCCCCGCATAATACATTGCTAATTTCAAACGTCCTCTCACTAATTATCACTTCATAGTTGCATCATCACCTGCTCATTCGAACCCCCGTATAATGCAGCTGTCGGTGGGGTCGTTGAGCGACCGTTGAGCATGTCGTTTAACACACAGCCTTAGTGACTGCCACAACGTCTTATCTCTGATTCTATCGCAACACAGTCTTATCAGCTGTTTTACATGTATTATAGGTTAAGGCCGACATTTGAATATCAGCTATGTATTGGTCAGTATTCCGACCTGGGCCCGTCTCAACTGATTTCACATCACGTGTGAGCCACTCTCTATGCTGTCTGTGTTGATACTTGTGTTGTACGAATGTCTCAACTGCCTTGACATCACGTGTGAGCCACTCTCTATGCTGTCTGTGTTGATACTTGTGTTGTACGAATGTCTCAACTGCTCACTGATCCTGGAATAAGTCTCCAGTCTTCAGGGCGAAACTCTGCCGCCAGGGGGATGGCACGGATATGAATGATCAGAAAACTACGAAAACAATAACAACACTGGAGCTAGATTCTAGCGAATAGAGACAATATTTGTTCACCCAATTTCAGAGAAAACTGAAAATCACCATCTCAATTTGAAAAGAAATATTATTGATCCATTTGTCCTCCGGAGACCTTTTCTTTTTCCCAGTCGTGACGTGGACATTACTTGATGCTGTTCATGTTTCTTCACAGATTCCCTCATGCCTACGTCATGACTTATGGTCTCTGGAGGACGAAAAGTGAATTCCGATTTCTGAAGTTGGAATGATGATTTGTAGTTTTCTCTGGAATTAGGGAATTGATATCGTCCCTCATCATTAGAATCTGTATCCATGGTTGTCATACCCTTCCACAGTGTAAGATACGGAATCACCAAATGCATCACAAGATGCGGACAAAAACTTGTCGGAAACGCTAATGAATTGAATGCTATAATAACAGAGGTGGATGGATGACGTATCTAACAATAATAATGGATATATTAATTTTTGCCAAGTCTCGATTGAGCAACAATAATTTGAATGATAATATGAGACCTTCGAACAGATTTTTCACCTGAAATCCAATTGATGACTCAAATTTCCTTTTTAATCGCGAATAACGGGATTATTAGTTAACAACACGCCACGACCGAATATCGCCCAATAAAATGACTTTTCATCTCATCATCACCGACGCCAATAGTCCCCCGACGCCGATAGATCCGTACCGAACCTAATACGGGCCGAATGAACCTGTTGCTACTAACAGGTAGTTGCCTAGAATCACGGCCACTATGACGGCAGCCGAGGAATCGGTTCGAAGACAGGTGCTTTTCAGTTTCATGAATGAATTCTTGTCGCCCGGCTGCGAGTTGGTTGAAGATAGACATCTTGGCTTTAAACTCGAGGAACGGACTTGCCATATGGTGTTGCTCAGAGTCATTACAGTGGGAAATAGCCGTTGGAAATAATTAGTACTTGTATTTTTATTCTAGTAACGTTCTGAACTAAGCGATACCACGTGGTGTAATGTCTTCGGGACGGATATTAGAGGATGACTTTTAACCGATATTTGTATTGAAGGAATGATGGAGATACCAATTTGAAAATGTTGGATACTTCAGTGAGAAACCATTCAATTTATGAATGAATGTATTCGTTCATAAATTGAATTGTGTCACGCATAAATATTCATTATTCTCGAATACTATGACCGTCAAATCAACATTACGATCGAACACACACACACACACACATATATATATATATATATATATATATATATATATATATATATATATATATATATCTATATATATATATATGTGTATATATATATATATATATATATATATATATATATATATATATATATATATATATATATATATATATATATACATATATATACATATATATATAAATATATATATATATATATATATATATATATATATATATATATATATATATATATATATATATATATATTATATCAGATCTTCTGAGCTTTCACAGTAATCATATATGTATTCATGATTTTTTAGATGAAAATTGTGTGAATATATGAATATATAATTCACACAATTTTCATTTCGAAAATCATGAATACATATATGCAAATATATATATATAGGCCTATATATATATATCTTTCTTTTCTTTTTTTCTGTCATATTGTAACTTCTTGGTTACCAACCAATATTGAGGTATTTGGATGCTATAGCCATGTCGTAAAAGAGACGACAGGACGAGTTATAAATATATATATATATATATATATATATATATATATATATATATATATATATATATATATATATATATATATATATATACATATATATATATATATATATATATATATATATATATATATATATATATATATATATATATATATATATATATATATATATATATATATATATATATATATATAGGCTATATATATATCTGTATATGTATATAGTTATATACGATCCAAGGCCGTCTGATGGCAAGCCACTGGGTGAGAAACAGTATCATAACTCGGCCGTGTTGTCTATGCTAATCGGGACAATGGCAGTAACGTATTTACCACATGGCAGGGATCGGGGAATGCGATTAGGAATTAAAAGGATTCCTATGAAGACAGTGAGACGTTCTTCCAACGGTTCGGCCAGATGTCGTGTGTTGGACAGAGATGGAAGATAGGAGAGCTGAGCGCTGATTGTTGGGGGCTATTGGGGCGAGGTGTTCCCATCGAGGTGAGTTCGTGGTGGGGGATGGGATTGGTGGGGCGGTGAGGTGATGGGAGAGAGAGGGAGAGAGAGAGATATGGTGATATAGAGAGAAAATGTAGATATGGGCCCATATCACATCATCATATCATAGATATGACAAAGAAGAAAAAAAATGTTGGTAGAGTAAATTCACTCATAATTGGAAGTGAACGCATTTTCTGATCGAACGAAGAAATTTGTAGATAATTTGTTGTATGTTCCATATATAAATATATATATATATATATATATATATATATATATATATATATATATATATATATATATATATATATATATATATATATGAATATGATGATCAAACTTTTTGGATGCGATCCAATATCAAAATATTCGGGATGTTATTCTTGTGCCTTATATACATATCATAGTTATGTATCATTCAATATATATATATATATATATATATATATATATATATATTCATATATATTAGGTTGAATTGTTCTTTATTCGAAAACAATCTGCAGAAAATCCTCTCATAGCGTATGAATTTGCTGCTAGCAATTCAGCCACAGTTCAGTTGCCGTCGGCCGAGCGCTATCTGCTGGGACTCTGGTCCGTCTTACTGTCGGGTCTCCTGAAGACCTCTCAGCGCTACCCGGGTCCGCACAGCGACATGTCAGAGCTTTAGTGATAGCTCACAAGACGTGTGAGATGACAAAACCGAATACAAGAGAGACACAGATTCTCGTAGATGAGAAGAATATATCTCAGTTTTCATTATTTTCACGCAGGAATTTAAAACTTAAGAATATATTTCTTTTCGCTCCATATTCTGTAGAAATGATGCGATACGAGTATGGGATGGTTCATCGTTCCAACATTCCAGAGAAGGTAAAGAAATCTCTGCTTCCATATCGTATCGTTTTTGTTATTCTTTACAGTTCGAAAGTTATCTCTATTAAACCATTATTTATCAATTTGACTAGAAATGTGTTCACCGGTATACATCTCTATATATATATATATATATATATATATATATATATATATATATATATATATATATATATATATATACATATATATATATATATATATATATATATATATATATATATGTGTAATATATATATATATATATATATATATATATATATATATATATATATATATATATTTATATATATACATATATATATATATATATATATATATATATATATATATATATATATATATATATATATATATATTCTTCTTTCAATATGCAATATTCACCAAATTTTGAAACTGAGGAGGAGGCTTGCTTATGAATAGTTTTTTCAAAGATCTCAATCCTGCTATAATAATTATCAAGGCTCCCCAGTAATCCTCGATAAAAATAATGATAATGTTATTGATGATATAATAATAATGAAAACAATGATGATGATCCCCAATCAAGGCTGAGAATAAGTTCGGAAGCTAACTCTTGGTTGTTACAAGACCTCGAGGCGGCTTTGTCATCAATATAAATAATCATCTATGAATGGGTAATTCGATTAAAAACCACGATTTTCTCCACCAAGACTGCGTTGTCTGACACTATAGCCTACTTGTTAGCCGCAGATAAAAGTCTAACAGTTATAGAGATATGCGACTGAAGATGGCATCCATCCATCGATCCAATCGTTGATTTGAACACTATTTAGTTCATATATTCTACAAGTTATTATCCTTGTGGTGCCCCGTCCAAACGATCCCATCTTTCATCCATAGCCTCAATTGGGGAAGAATGATTTTAAATCAATTTTCGATGTTATTGAAAAAAAAAGTCATTATCAATGTAAAGAGAAACATTCAAGATATCGGAACATCCGATCAAATTCACAATCATGATACTGGAAAAAAACATGATTCATATTCAAAAAAATGCTCGTCAATACTTATATAGAACTCGAATCATTTTTAATTCGAACTTCACAATAAATTACAAGAGGCTTTGAGGAATTTAGAACCATTATCAAAATTGAAAATATAAAAATAAAATGTGGGGTGGAACATTTTGTTTCTTGAATGGATATTTGTCACCATGATGACGTGGGTTAAGAGTTATATTAATTGTCGATAAATCAACTTGCTCATCTCAATCAAGACGCATTTCATCATAATTATCTATTGTTTCAAATGTCTCAGCATCTTTCAATAACATGATGTAAAGTGATGCATAAAGTTATATTGTATGTTGATTCCATGGAGACAGTCAGTATATTATTGATATCTTAATTTCATTGTAGAGTGTTTATACATATTGTATTGTATTGTATACTTGATTATTTGATGTGAGTTCACTGGTTAAACATGATTGTTAGATATCATTTATCCATGTAGGCCTAAAAGAAGATGTTCTTTGAAGAGAGTGTTATTAGTTCATTCAACAGGCTAACCCTCAATGGGTTCTGTGGACACTGAAGATTGGGAAATGTTGTAATAATGTATATTTATTAGATGAAAATGCCAAAAATTGTTATTATTATTATAATTGAAGGTTAATCTGCACCGGGCGAGTGAAATGAGTTGATACCGCGGGCAATTGTCTTGCTCGCCCCAGCGTTCATCTCTCCAGCTTCACGCAGTCTCACGCCTCGCGCGACCCGCGCTCGAAGCAGGATATTCCAGACAACCCACTAAAACCTCTAATTGGCAGTAATTCACCGCTATCACCATGGTTATCCCAGATATTCGCTCTGCATTATCGATCTCATGGATTTATGTTGAGTTGACTTTCTAGCACTGCAGGCTTTCAGAATACCAAGGCCCTCGTAGAACCGAGTGAGACAATATCCACATATATATATATATATATATATATATATATATATATATATATATATATATATATATATATATATATATATATATGTATATATATATATATATATATATATATATATATATATATATATATATATATATATATATATATATATTTATATATATATATATATATATATATATATATATATATATATAAACATGTGTATATATTTGAATATGTTTTTTTCTCATTGCTCATACCTGTTTGTATAGGACAGTCTACAATATAATTGTATAATTGACAGATTTTGATAACCCATCCGATGTGTCTGAAAGTGTACGATACGATACGATATATAGGCCTATATATATATATATATATATATATATATATATATATATATATATATATATATGTATATATATATATATTTATATATATATATATATATATATATATATATATATATATATATATATATATATATATACATATATATATGTATATATATATATATATTTATATATATATATATATATATATATATATATATATATATATATATATATATATATATATATATGAGCCTATAGGTTCATTTTGTTGCCTTTTGGTTGCATGACGCCAATAGATCGTAGTAATCATTACAGTGCGTCGTTAAAACCCAATTGTTGCATGATGAGACAGTGTGACAATATATGTGCCTGAAAGCCTGAAAGCCTAATGGGCCAGCCAGCAGAAGAGTGTGAAGTGCCTGAGAGCCTGAAAGCCTGATGGGCCAGCCAGCATAATAGCGCGGACCTGCATGGTGACCCAAACAGTTGTACTAATTGCTGCCACAAACAGGTTCCGTCCCAAGCCATGTTTTATTGGTGTCGGGTTGAGATGAAGACGTGAGAGACGAGAAGAGACTTGAGGAAGGTCGGGACAAGGCTTGGATATCGACTCTGACGTCACTGCATTGTGTTATCTCTGCCCGGACATGGTCAGGCCAATTGCGCGTTGAACACTTGATAATTATTATAGAATTACAGGCAATGGTTGATAAGGATGTGTCATTTATCCGTCCATTTTTCACTATTATTCATCATCATTATCATTATTATAATTCTCATCATTATTATCAGGCTTTGTTTACTTTCGTGACCATGGATGAATATTAAAAAAAAAAATCATCATCATTAGGCCTACATCTGAATTTATTTGTTTTCCGATTATTTTGTTCATTCAAGTAATTTTTTGCCATTTTTATATCACTCATCCAACATCACCCACATATTATAGCCATATGATCTAGTGACTATATATATTATTGTATTTTATTCTACATTTCAAATAAGCCTACGTCAAGTAACGACTTTTTATCTCATGTGTACGAAGACAGTTTTCATTTTATTTATATCAGTTATAACGCCACGGTTAAGCCGCATATATATATATATATATATATATATATATATATATATATATATATATATATATATATATATATATATATATATATATATATATATGTATATTTATATATATATATATATATATATATATATATATATATATATATATATATATATATATATATATATATATATATATATATACATATATAATATTGTATGGTTCTTATGGGGCTCCTTGGAAATTGTCAAGTGATTGTCGAATTTGTAATGTACGTCTTATTTTTATTAAAGCAATAAAAAAAAATTATCACTATTATTTACATCTGCTGTTAATGGAAAGAAGTGATCATTGCCCAAGAGACTTACTTCAAAGTGGAAGATATCAACATTCGTGTGTTTTGTGTCCGGATACATATCACAGAAACAGTCATAATGTGTTCCGGACTTTCGGAAACTTTCGGACTTTTTTTATCTGATCAAAATGGGTTGGTAAGATCGCCCTTGTGGTGCCCCGTCCAAACGATCCTATCCTCCACACATAGCCTTGATTGGGGAACAATGATTCTGTATCAAGTTCCGATGTTATTAAAAAAATATTATTGATTTATATCCATTATTGCATCTCTTCCATTCGTAACAACAGACTTTGTGTACTTTGTGAGCACGGATGTATTTATATATTGCAAATCAATGAATGAAATTTCAACTTCTCTTCTATATCAACTTCCCCCACACAAACACGGCTGTCTGGTTCTATTTTACAAGTTATTAATTACATTGAGAGCTCGCGCATTCCAGGTGTGCTCTTCCTAATTCATGCCATAAAACAAGATCGGAATGTATCACAAATGAATTGGAAATGAATTTTGAAATATTAGTCTTGAAAAAAAGAATAGTCGGTATAAATACTGATATGAAAACCATCATGTTTCTCTCTATCGGAGTTGATAAAATGTTTATGAATATCTCTTACTGGTCAGTATAAATTTTGAGATATCAATTTGAATACTGAATGTTAACCTATAATTCAACACGCAACCTTCAAATTTCATGAATTCTCATTATCCAACAAATCATTAAGATACATTAAAATTAATGACATTTAATAGAAAAAACTTGTTTTATTGTGGATAAAGATATAATGACTATAATTATGCAATTACGAATATAGGTATCCGATCTCGTTTATAAATCACACTCATTTTTAGAGGAAAAATAGTTGATTTTTCATCAAAATGAAGTCAAAACAGTAACTTAATATTTCATTCAAGTGCTGTAACTTCGGCCCAAAAAAATATGTCAGTGTTTCTGATGCAATTTCGATTCAAGAATACACATGTTCAATAAAGCTTGACTCAAATTTCCCCAATTTGGAATTCATTTCGAAATTACTTTTTGACCCTGCTGACCAAACAGGTGTTTGGACTTTAAAAGATCCCGTGGTATAACTAGTAGCCTGTAGTGGCCAGCAGATCTGGTGTTGTGTTACTTGGCCTAATGCCTGTGAAACAGCTCTCGATTACAGACAGTATTAACCTGTCGATTAAAGATTACTGGCCGTTGTCCCTTAGAGGTGTTACCATGGTTACCCGAGCATCATTCAGATATCATCTTTAGTCATCATTAACAGCGTTCTTATCTCGTTTAATTCGGTCATCTCCATGGCAACTCGTAGACTGAAGCTTATCCGGATCATTCAATAAATTTCTCGATCATCAGATTAGGTATTTACAATATTTGGAAATGAATTTGAAAATTGAGTTCCAAATTTGGAAATACTCGATTGGGAAATTATTATTGAGAAAATCTTGAGAAAGTAAGATTCGACCTGAATAAAATACATAGCCGACGGAAAAAAATGTAATAGGTCTACCAACTTGACTTGAAGACTTCTTTTTTAACTCGTGATTCAATATTTCGTTCTGTTCACCCTAAAAAAAAAGTGTCTGTCTTTTTGTGTATACTTTTATATTATATGGATCATTTTCATGAATCATCTATGATTATTATGATATAATATAATTTCTATTGTCGACAAGACCGCCTCTAAGTCTTAAAACAACCAATAAATGCCGCTTCTAAACGGTCTTACCAACTCATCCTTATAGCCTTTGATCGGGATACAATGATTTCTTAGCAAGATTTATGTGATAAGATGAGCGTAGCGAACATTCCATTTCACATGCCGAAATAAATGGGCTTCGTTTTTATGTTGTTTTTTTGGTAATTTTGTACGCGGCATACATGTCAGGAAAAATACATATCAACTTGAAACTCTTTCCACATATTTCTGTCATATCAGAATAGGCTGGAATTGTTTTTCAAAGAAATCGTGCGAAAGGTTTTTCCGGGAAAAAATCAGAAAGTTTGAAAAATCCTCATAAGAATAAATAACTCGGAGGAAAAATACTTTATAAACAAGAATTCTTCAGAAGCTCACAAATTTCCACCGAATATGAACAATACTATTATACACCTTCTCAGAGATTTTTGCAACAATCGGATGAGAAATAACAAAGAAAACGCAATAAAAGTGTACATTTTATTGAATATTTGGATCCATTGGATTTACAAAGTGTCTATACGACAGGTTGCAGCACTATAAACATCAACAAGTTGCGAGTAAGGTTTTTGAACATTTGAAGTAATCCAAGGTCTGTAAATGTGGATTAGGCAGTCTGAATATTTTTCATTCTAGATTTCCATACTTCCCAGCTCATCTCACAACACAAATCCCGCGTTTTCATAATCAAAACAATTGCATTTCACATTGGAAATAAACTCCACCGTGAAATGACGCCACGGAGTTGAGTATAACAAGCTATGCCTGTTCTTCTGAGACGCCTAATCTTGTGTTCCACGACAGAGTAATGTTCGAATGGCTAGAATGTGTCGAATGCTCGATGCCAGCGGAATGCACGGTATTCGAACCCATGTCCCGTGCTCGAATACCAGCCTCACATCGTGCTGGACACGACTGTTTCTGATGGAATATGTGTTCTTGTTATCGACCGGACGAGAGGAATTTAAATGGCTCGAAATAAAGTGATATTATTTTATCTGCGGACTGAGTTAATCGTTATATGAGACCATTGGATCTACACTTATTGTCAGATGTGTGGCGGAGATACGGAAACTGCTTGGCAAATAGAGAACGGGATTCGATGTTGTTAGACGTTGTATGAATATGAGTTCAAATCGTTTACACTATAAACTGTAAGTTTTAGATATAGTTCAAATCGCTGACACTCTAGATTCGAAGTTTTATATAAAGTAAAAAAAAACACTTCAGATCTGAATTTTTAGATATAGTTCAAATCGGACTTGAAGTTTTAGATATAGTTCAAATCGCTTACACTCTAGATTCGAAGTTTTATATATAGTTCAAAAAAACACTTCAGACCTGAATTTTTAGATATAGTTCAAATCGGACTTGAAGTTTTAGATATAGTTCAAATCGTTTACGCTTTACACTTTAGACTTTGAAGATTTGGACTTTTGAACTTCAGACTTCAGAGCCTCATAGTTTTGAACTTTGAAGATGAAAAGTTGCAGACTTTGGTGTTGTAATGTTGAAGTTGTTGAAGATTTTGGAGTTTCAGACTTTCAGACCTTTAATACATCAAAATCATGAGATTGAAATTCAATGAATAATTACGATTTTCATTTTTTTAATTTCAGAGGTAACTATAAGAATTCATCGATTCAATTTCAGTCTGATATTTTTCTTGTCCTCTAGAGACCATTAGTCATGACGTAGGCATTACCGATTCTGTATATGAACATGAATAGATCAGAGTAAAGTCCAAGTCACGACTTAGAGATAAGTCGGGTC
Organism: Brachyptera risi; assembly: GCA_964007535.1. Taxonomy (NCBI): domain Eukaryota; kingdom Metazoa; phylum Arthropoda; class Insecta; order Plecoptera; family Taeniopterygidae; genus Brachyptera; species Brachyptera risi. The sequence goes on along the minus strand of OZ023335.1, from coordinate 29,878,757 downwards.
TTGAGAGAAGATAAAATATTTTTAATTTTTGTATTGAAATAATGATTTTCAGTTTTCTCTGAAATATCTTTATTATTTGTTAGAGACAGAGTCCAGTTCGAAGTTGTGATGTCTTTTCATACTCCGTAGTTTTCGAGTTTTAGACTTCAGACTCTGAAGTCTTGGAGTTTCAGGTTCATATAGTTTCAGACCATGGTGGTAGAGTGTTAGACTTGTTGGAGACTTGGAGTTTCAGAGTTTTTTTCAATTCAAAATAGTCCAAGAATGATTATCCAAATATTTATTGACGAGACCGCCTCAAAGTATTGAAACAACCAACCGCCTCTAAACGGTCTTACACCAACTCATCCTCAGCATTTACTGCGAAATAATTATTGTATATAGCAAAATTTCGATGTTAATGAAAAAAAAGAGAGAAAATACTTTAGCACTATTTTCCAAAGTTCTTAATACTTCAAATATCGGAATACTGGAAATTCAACTTCTATTAAAAAACGAAAATATTGAAATATTTTCAGAATTTTTTTTTTCTCATTTCCAAGTTTTCTCTGAGAATTTCTGATTGTACTCGAATTGGATATGTCTGATATCGGCCCGGATATAGTATAGTTTTTGATGTTATTCTGAGATACTTTTTTGTGATTCTGTTGTATTCTCGGCTCGCTATGTTTGTGTACATTGTGGTAGGCCTGTACACAGCAGATAACTGGCCGTCTTATCGCCGAGCAGCCGAATGGTTCGTTAAAACATGACCGATTGAATAAATTACGCTCAAACTAATTGACAAACGTATTTTTAACCTAATTTTCCAACCGTTTTAACCCGACTTGAGCTTCCGGTAACATTGAAATGATTACTACTGAATTTGAAAACTGATTTCTTTGGAAAAAATGTATGTGTCTTTATTTATTTTTTATCTTTTCTCACTCATTTTCGTGCCTTATCGAGTCGTAGTTTGTTGGTGAAAAAAGTTCTCGAGTTTTATTCTAGGTCCGTTGCGAATATCCATTTCTATCATTATAACGATTTCTCCGATGAAAAGTTGGAATTTCAACGCAAAATGCCATGAAAATAACAAAAAAATCACTAAAAAATATATAGAAATTTCTTACCTTTTATCGAGTTGTAATTTGAGGCACTTTATCAATTGAAGTCACTTTTTGACGAACTTTTCACTTTTCTTAATCAAAAACGCCAAACAAATATTCACTCGTCAATTTGTCCATAAAACTAAAAACTAAAATAACACTTTTCCAAATCACTCAAAAATATATTATCAACAAAAATCACTCGTTCAGAATAAAAAAATAGAAAATAGTTCAAATAATAATACAATAAAATAGAAATGAAAAAACACTCGGGCATATATAAAATAATCACAATCAGAAAATTATTTTTTCACAAAAAAAAAAAAAGTGAGAAAATTCTCCAGATGGAAAAATTATTTTAAAAATATCCAAATTCCGGTCGATTGTTGAAAATGGTTGTTCCTATCGTCGATGATTCGACTTCACGGATGACTGGACTATATGTGCACTCAAGCTCAAGCTCTCCGACCCAACACTCCTTGTCTAGCACCAGTCCGCAGAACACTAGCGTTCTTCTTGGCTAGTTCCCTCCGCCTGCCATCCTCCCCCCTCCCCCTTCCCCCCTCCCGCGCCTACACCTGTTGGCACTACTCCCCCACACGATCGAGGGGCCCCTACCTGGATGAGGATATCAACATCGCGATGCTAATTTTGGATAACCGAGTTTTTTAAATTTATCACTCGTTATGATTACTTTTTTCATGTGTTTGAGAAAGTGCCAAACGTCTTTTTTAAATTGAATTCATTCGATTTTTCAACATTTTTAATTCCTCACCAATTTTTTAATAGTAAGTATAGCTTATAGGCTTCAATTTGGTTTTTCATATTTCTATTCTTCGAAATTGGTATTTCTATGAATTGATGTAATTTTCTTTTCTTTCATCATTTGCATTTAATAATTGACAGTTGACTAAATGTAGTATATATTGTAATTATTTATTGTTCACTACTATAGTCATTTGTGTTTGTTCAATTTGGTGTATTATTTTATTATTCCACAGACAAGCCTTTTGAAGGCTTTCTAGATCTTTTTTTTTTATGTGTTGTTATTATTCTCTTGTGACAATAATGAAAAAAAATCATTTAATGTCTCTATATGTGTCAAATGGTGATTCACACTAGGCAAACGCGTTATGTGTTTCCGCGTTGATGGATGAGCTGGAACATATCAACTTATCTTTGGATTGGTTATTATATATATATATACACCTTGAGATCCAAACCATTACATCACTGCCATCTCATTTTACATTAATAATCCATATAATAATAAAGAAGGCTTTGTTTTAATCGTTTACAATCAAGTGGTGACACTTGTTGCTTTGATTTAATAGGTATCTTAATAGCTTTGAATAATTGACACAAATAACATTATATATTTTTTTACATCGAAACGGCTGATCCGATTTGAGTAAAAGTTCGGAATAATGTGTATCATCATCAGATTGAGATTCTCTGGAAATTTGAATCCTCTCAGATGAAATATTTTTCACGAATGTTTTCCTCTGGCTTATTCTAATGGGATTTTTGAAAACTTTGGAATGAGTTTTCTCAGAAGTTGTTCAACCGATCGTGCCTCAAAACTATACAGCATCAAGTCAGATAGGGGTTCATGTGTGTGCCAAGTTTCAACTGATTTTGAATTTTTGTCTGACCTGTGGAGCGCGAACAAAAAAACAAAAAAAAAAAAAAAAAAAAAAAAAAAAAAAAAACAGACACTTTTTTTTCGGTATAGTGTAATTGAGTCTTCGCTTCGCTCATCCAATCAAATGGTGATTCACACAACCAACCGTATATATTAATTTCTCAGATGATTAATGGAGTTCTGGTAATTACTTTCCCAAATTATATTCATTCTGATTCCTCATTTAATCACCAATTTCCCAATTGTAGCTGATTATTTTAATGTCTCCATACAAGCCAAATAGTCACATGACTACATACACTCTCTCTCTCTCTCTCTCTTTCTCTTTCTCTCTCTCTCTCTCTCTCTCTCTCTCTCTCTCGCTCTCTCTCTCTCTCTCTCTCTCTCTCTCTCTCTCTCTCTCTCCATCTCTCCAGGCCAACATCCCACCGATTCCCTGAACGCCCTGACCGTACCTGACGACCGGGCGTCCCCCCTATGCCGCAGCTCGACCGAGCGGGCGTGTCGAGCCGCCCCCACCACGGCTGCCGTGATTGGAGCAGCCCGAGGGGGGCGGGACCACGGCCGGCTAGAGCCACGGCTAGAGTGGCTACCGCCCCGGAGGAACAGTTCTTCAGCCGAGCACTCGACGTAACGGCTGACGACAGAACTGAGCAGAATTAGACGAGGAATAAGAACAGAACAGAACATATAGACCTAACAGCTGACCTTGCTGGACGTCGGATAGGCCTAAGTGCTTCGTGTTAACTTCACCTCAAGGAAATAGCATTTCATAATCCTTAGTTTGTTCACAGATAAAATCTCATTTTTTTTAATTACAGCTCGAATAATTGATATTGTTCGCTTAACGATCCCAACAACAGTTAGGTTAAACGGGGGTACGCATGGGCAGGTGATGGTGAAACTATGTAATAATGATAAGTGGAAGAAAATTTACAAAAACACTTGCCTCTGCGGGACTCGAACCCACGCCCAACGGTGACTTCGGTTTCTGAAGCGGTGCCTCAGCTGACCGAGCTACTGAGGTTCGAATATAATCGGATAGTGTAGATGACGGCTCTTACATGAGTAACTACGACCTAGCCGGGACTCGAAGCCGTACCTTTGGTAGAATATCAACCTGCCTTTTCATGAACTGACGTGTAAAACAATGTCACATAATAACTTCATGCTGAACTATATGTAGTCATTTGTTTATATTGGGTTTTGAGGACGCGATGTGATGATGATGAAGATCTATTGGCGTTGGTGGATGATATACCAAATGCAGAGATGATGAGGTGAAAAGTTTTACCATCAGGAGTTTCTGGATCGACCGTGGCCCGTGGTTGAGGAACCATCCCAGTGTAAACCTGAACGACAGAAGTATACCTCTGTCGGGATGGTCAGCCAAGACGTGGCCTCCTGAATGACGGTTCAGTGTGCTAGCCACTGGCCCACCCGTCTCAGTTTGCACTGAGCCTGTAATGTATGCTGTACCCTGATCTCATGCCTTATACTTGGCTCGAGAGAGATCAATGCACG
>OZ023335.1:29852000-29869500 GCA_964007535.1 Brachyptera risi | reverse complement strand
TTTTTTTTTTTATTTTGTGCGCGGTATACAGGTCAGGAGAAATTACCAATCGAATTGAAACTTTTTCTACATATTTATGTCATACCAGAATAGGCTGAGATTGTTTTTCCGGAAAATAATCGGAAAGTTTGAAAAAAACTCGTGAGAATAACCCGGGGGCAAGATACTTGGAAAACCAGAGTCTTCAAAAGCTTTCAAATTATCACTGAGTATGGAGAGTACTATATTATACATTTTTTCAGAGATTTTTGCAACAATCGGATGAGAAATAACGGAGAAAACGTATTCAAAACGTATTTTCAAACCAATCAAATCTATAGCGACAATGTGTCATCAATTGAATTGAAAGATTGAAATCAATCATGAATGGACAGGGAGGTCGTGACATAATTGTTTCCGGTAGGGTTTGTAGACGTTTGAAGTAATCCAATGTATGTGGATGTAGACTGAGCTGACAAATAATTTTTTATTGCTGTACATTTCTATACTTCTGAGCTCATCTCACAACGCGATTCCCGCGTTTTCCTAGTGATATAAAGAAAGTGACTCAACTCGGGTCTTGAAAATAAGACCACGTGGTCTCACCACGGTGTCAGGATGGTTGACCATGGCGGAAATAGAACCCCGGTCTCCTGAACGACGGTTCAGTGTGTTACCACTCGGCCACGCGTCCCAGTGATCGAACATCTCTCCTCGAGCAGAGTGGTCCAGTCGGGGTGACGTCACGCGGTATGGCGAGGACACGTGACCGCGGCCGGAAGTGGAGACGGCGAGCGCCCAGCATCCTTGCTCCGGGCTCATCTGTGACCACTTGTTGCACGTCTCGCTGAGTGACCTACTCACGCCCCGGCCTCGCCCCCCCTGAACCTGTCGTCCAGCGCCACTGGCTGCAGGTACGACAATCCACTCACAGACAGATCATTGAGGAAACGTCGGTCATTAGAAGAGATGATTTATGGATATTTATATAGATGGGCCTATATATATATACATATATATATATATATATATATATATATATATATATATATATATATATATATATATATATATATATATATATATATATATATATATATATATATATATATATAAAGATATATAAATATATATATATATATATATATATATGAATATATATATATATATATATATATATATATATATATATATATATATATATATAAAAATATATTTTTATATATATATATATATATATATATATATATATATATATATATATATATATGGATATATATATATATATATATATATATATATATATATATATATATTTAAATATATATATAGATATATATATATATATATATATATATATATATATATATGGATATATATATATATATATATATATATATATATATATATTTAAATATATATATATATATATATATATATATATATATGAATATATATATATATATATATATATATATATATATATATATATATATATATACATATATATATATAAAAATATATTTTTATATATATATACATATATATATATATATATATATATATATATATATATATATATGGATATATATATATATATATATATATATATATATATATATATATATATTTAAATATATATATATATATATATATATATATATATATATATATATATATATATATATATATATGTGTGTGTGTGTGTGTGTGTGTGTGTAATAGTTTGAATGGGTATGGTAATGCGGTGAGTGGGCGACATCGGCTGACCGGGTCAGTAGTGCCGTGCCGGACGCCCGAGGGGCCAAGCGAGCTACACGCTAATAACCTCCTCCATAACGGCCGCGCGCGTCCGTCCGGCTACCGCTCGACTACACACCTGTTGTCGCCAACCTGTTGTGCCCACATCGACACCTCACGGCTCGTCTCATTCATTCAATCTCATCTTCCGGGAAGATCCTCATTCATTTCACTCGCTAGGATTTCTGGAGATCTTTTTTTCAAGAAAAAGGTTTTCTTCGAGGTGAAAATTCTCAGATCACATGACACATTGGTAAACATGGTTCTATGAATCAAGTTTGATGAACCTTCTGGTGAGCCGTAAAAATTAAAGTTTTGAAATTTGAATGCGATCGGGAAATTCAATATCAATCAAATACACTCAAGGATTGAGAATTCGTGGAATTTGAATAATTCTGCTATAAATCCTAATTCTTGATTGTGAGAATTAGTGAGGCTCACACAAATTTGTCATGAAATTTTGAAATTTCTCATGAAATTTTAAAAATGTGAGACCCAAATGAGTGATGAGAGACGATGAGACGGTACTGTTCGTGACGTAGAAAGAGAGATAGGGGCAGAGAGAGAGAGAGGGTGTCAGGTGTTGGTGTGCGACCGTTACACGGTTCATTGGACCTGATGGGACATGATGTCCCGTGTTAAACACACTTGTTCCAGCTGACAGGTACAACCTGTTGCTTCCTGCGTGATCCTTGGGTCGATACTGCATCATCAGTTCATATCGATATTATTACTCCCTTTTGTTATCCTCGAGGAATATCTTATATTTAGATATGTGATGAAAAATATCAGCAATCGCTCTTTCTTTCTCTCTTTCTTTCTTTCTCTCTCTCTCTTCTTCTCTCTCTCTCTCTCTATGTCTCTCTCGATCGATCGATCGATCGATTGATCGACCAGAAAAAAAAATTATATAGGTCCATATATATTGGATATAGGCCTATGTCCAGCACTGAACATGGGGAAACAATCAGATATAATGTGTATATATATATATATATATATATATATATATATATATATATATATATATATATATATATATATATATATATATATATATGTGTGTGTATATATATATATATATGGATGGATATTCACGGTCGTATATTCTTGTGATGACGCAATGAGTGAATGTTACTCCAATGCATGATGCGGTGTCGAAATGCGACTGTTTGTCCGTATCGCTGCCCTATAATAGCCCAACAGCGCCATGTCCAGGTAATTGGCGTGGCAAGTGTTACCCCAGGACCGGCCCAGCTGTGTGTGCCAATCCTCCCTACACATGCCACAGGTGTCACATCGACCGTTGCCTGCACAGTGCAATGCACCGGAACACCCGCCGCTATTACTCGCTCGCATTATCCGGCCTCCGCGTCATGTACCCGTGTGACCGGCACTGGTGGCGCACTGGTCACAGGGAGGTGAGGGTAGATCGGCGCGCGGCTCAGCTCGGTGGTTCGTCTCTGAGGAGTGGACTGATGTAGGATGGTTCCTGCAGTAGGCATAGACCTCAGACAGTCCTATCTCCATTACATCATCTTGTTATCTCAATGGTGATTCCAAGAATGCATCATTGTTTCTTCAATTGTTCATCATAACTGTATTTTGTACTATCATTACCATAATATATTGACAGAGATAATATTTTTATAAGATCAATTGGGACCAATGAAGCATATTCTATTCTATTCTATTCTAATCTATTTTATTTATTCATTCGCTGGTAATGGACATTCATACATTTCCATGAACAATATATATATATACATGATGAATTACAGCAAATGAAACAACCACTACATCCACAGTATCCCACAAAACTACAAAGTGAAGTTTATCTTTTGGTTGAACAAATTCCAATACGGAGGAAATACATGTATTTGCCATATCTTCGAAAAGTTGTGAAATAAAATTATATTCCAACTTCGAAATCTAATTTTCTCACAGATAAGCATGATCAACAGATGTAGTTGAGAAATGTATATACATGTGAATTTCATGCTTATAAACATCTAAACTCGATACAACATCACTGCCCCCCAATTGAGGCTATGGATGGAAGGTAGGATCGTTCGGACGGGGCTCCACAAGGGCGATCCTACCACCCCATAGAGGTTGATTACTATTTCCGCACACCATATCGATGAATTTATCGAAAATATTTATAACTCACTATATCGGATCTGATGGATTCTTAAAACTTCAATTTTTGTTAATTTCCCTTTTTATTATTTCCCTTTTTTCATATATCCAAAATTTTTGTCTCGCAACAAGTCCCGTTGAAGTTTTTTTTTTCTGTGATTCAATGTAATAGTAGGCCTATGTACAATATGTGTATGTTGAATGATGTACAAATACTATGATCACCATTGTAATATCATACATTCGTTTTGCACTTGTTTTTTGTTTTTTTTTGGTTTCATCACAAATAAGATAGATTTCGTTCCGTACTCTCTATTTTTTTGAGACAGCCCGCATACAATACTTTTGTCTCACGTGGGTTTCTTCAATCTTATGCACATAATCTTATGGATAGCATAAAATGAATATATTGTAAACAAGTAAAAGATATATATAAACCTTTATTGGCCCCTGACTCCAAAGTGCACAGGATAACAATCAATATAAAATACATGAGAAAATATAATAGAGAAGTTATGTAACTGAATATTGAAATGATATGAAAATGGAATAAAAATTGAAAAAATTAACGATAAAATACAAAATTATGACTCTAATACTCTGAACAATAAAAAATTACACACATACATACATATAAATTTAGAATTCCATTTGAAACATCTGAAATATTGGGAATAAAGTTGCAAAATTTATATTAGAAATAATTATAAAATAATTCTACTATATTACATCAATAGGCCTATACTTCATATTATTTCTACTTGACATATATTTATTATTATATTGATTCATCATCACCGTGTATAATCATTATTATTTTGATCATTCATGGGTGTTCCATTATACATTTAAGATGTCAATTATTTATATTGAATCATATATATATATATTCACTCAATTTTTCAAGTCTCATGGAAATTTATATATTTTAAAATTATATTAATGAGGAGAGTGAAAGAAAAACTCATATATGTATTGTTATATTGGCACATCATACTATCATTGGAACTCGTATAATTCACAAAATTAAACACGCCATCACTGTAACTGTAATTATTTTGTGTCAGTTATGTTTTTTATGTATTAGAATTTTAATGTGAACCACAGATAAGCCTGTTTACAGGCTTTGTGAAATATTGTGCGCTTTTCTGTATAATCTTAATTGACAGATAAAAAATCTTGAAAAAAATAGTTAAATTATTCATAAGAATTGAGAATAAAATGATTTGAAATTGAATTGATTGAATTGAATTGAAGGAGAAGCAAGCAGCTGTTTTCTTCGTATCGGAATATTGATATCTTACACCGATCAGAAGTAATCACCTTGGAACTTATTTGTCGCTGAATATTCACGCCTGAAGAACATATAACGGAACTATTCTGACTTGATCGCGGGACAAGGGTTCGGGTGTCCATCGACACATCACAAAGTGTCTGAAAACCTCATGAGATCAGGCCGAGCAGAAAGATTTGAAAAATAGAATCACTCCGAAAAATGTTAATTTTCACTGAAAACAGAACACAAAATACACACGAAATAATTAATTATACACATTATTCATAACAAAGTTGAGAGAGAGAATGAATAATGGAATGCCCGTCCGTGTTGATTACGAACTACGAATTTTAACATGGGATTTGTCCCGATGTATCAGGCGAATATGAATCACGAAGAGGTGTGCGAGTATCTAATACACGGCTTCAAGTCATCTTGTGCCGGACCGGGTTTTAGTAAGTAGGTCGGTCGCAAGAAACTGCCTGGCGGCTGTCTCTATGCTCAGCCGTCCTTGTTCGTTGCGAGCCACAACATTTAACATAGGATTTGTCCCGATGTATCAGGCGAATATGAACCACGAAGAGGTGTGCGAGGTCCTAATACACGGCTCCAAGTCACCTTGTGCCGGACCGCTGTTAGTAAGCAATAGGTCGCGTAAAACTGCCTGGCGGCTGTCCCTATGCTCAGCCGTGTTCTTGCGCAATCTCAGACTACTTCTTTCTTTTGTTTGAACCGAATATTAATAGATGTTGCATGTAGAATAAGTTCATTGGATATATTATACTGTTTTCTCTGAACCAAAGACAGAAACTATCTCAAACAGGAGTCATTTACATAGGCCTAATTAAACTGACAGCCGCAAGGTGGTTTGATTGCCTGCTTATTGGTCATGTAAAATGGCTGATGATAATTCTATCTCAAGTTTGATCATTATTCATCACATTAATACTCAATATTATTGTTCTAATATCTATCAGGACCGTGCACAACGACCCCCGAATATTGCTTGCTTAACGACCCACCAGTAGGTGTTTTGTCCAATGATGGGTGGATGACGCTTTGAAAATCTCGAACTTCATTCTGGACTCGAACCAAGGAATTAAACCGTCTCAGTCTCTGTAGAATGTATTCTACCTATAGGCTTCTGTCACAGATAATCGAGCTCGATCATATGTCCTTCTGTCACGTGACAAACGACAAACAATCGTTACCATAGCAACACAGCGAACTGGTGGACTACCAAACATTCTGATTGGTCAATTCCAAGTGATGGACATTGTTGTCTGTCACTTTTAACAATGAGTGACGTCACTTGACAGAAAGAGCCCGTATAGCCACTTCTCAGATACGACATTTAACATGTGATGAAGTCAATTGTATCAGGGGAGTATGAACCACGGCCAGGTATGCGTGTTACCACTGGAGGCCTGCAGGAGATTTCAACGCACGGGTAACAACGAAAAGTTTGAATGACGCTCACAAAATCGCATACCTTTCGCGGGGCTCGAACCAAAGACTTCATATGCCTCACTGAGATAGATGTGTGGCCTAGTGGTTAATACACTGAACCGTCATTCAGGAGACTGGGGTTTGATTCCCGCCATAGTCGACCATCCTGACAGGGGTTGTTTGTGGTTTGCCTCTGTCGTTCAGGTCAATACTGGGATGGTTCCTTAACAACAGGCCACGACCGACTCCTTCCCACCATCCAAAACTCCTAATAAAATAGCTTTTCATCTCCTCATCCCATCATTTCATTCATCATCCACCGACGCCAATAGATCGTAGACATCCGTATGGTGCTTCGTTAAAAACCCAATATATATATATATAAAAAAAGATTGCAATCGTTAAATAAGATAGAATAAATTGCTTCACCTCTCAGATACGATATTAGCATGTGATTTGGTGAGTTGTATCAGGCGAGTATGAACTACTATAAGGTATGCATGTCACCACTAGTAGGCGTGGAGGTTTCGAGTAGAGGTAAATATGATGTCTGAACGACTGCCGTCTCTTTCATCCCCGAGCCCATCCCTTAGCATTGACGAAAACTGGCGGAATTTTTCGAGAGGAAAATTGTAAATTATTATTAATGCCAAAATACATAATTGATGAATGATTGCAATTGCTTGTGAGACTGGTTTGAATCCCATTCACAGGCGAAGAGAATAATTCATCACCGTTTCCAATATGGCCGCCGAGATTGGAACGACCATATGTTGCAATTGGCTGGAAGAGTAACGTATATCGGTGAGGTGATAATTAGACGAGCTTTAGCGAGGATTCAATTTGACATACTGAAAAAAATTGGTGTTTGTTTTCATGTTTGTTTTTTTTATATGGTTTTTTGTCTCCACAGGTCAAACGGCTACAGCTATCATCTTCAAACTTTTTTCACCATGGTTCCTCATCTAACTTGGGTCTGTATAGTATTGTGGCATTATTGGGTGGTAACTTTCATTCTTATGAATTTAAGAAATTTTAAAAATATAGAAAATACATAAATACACAGCGGAAAAAAAGAAAATATTTTCATTTTCCCAAAGAATGAAATTTGGCGTGAAGTTGAACTACATTCTGATACCCATTTCAGGAAATTTTCAGCTTGATCGGGTCAGCCATTTTGAGGAAAAAATGAGTAGAATGTATTAAATTGGTACCACTCGAAGCAGTTTTTACCCATTTATAACTTAAATGTCACCCAATTGGCGAATGTAGGCGAACGTTTGACAAAGAAGTCGACATACTATTACTATCCGCTCGTCTAACAACGCACATATGGCGTTTTCCTAATATATATCCATGATTTTACGAGCATCCTTTGAAAAGTACCCCGAAGCCCATGTCACACGATCGAGTCGACTTATATCCCAGTATATGCTCGTCAATATCCTCTTAGCCCACTGCCAAGCACTCTTATAGGCCCGATGTTCCATCAGCCCGTCTTGTTCTCGTTTCTTCCGCCGCGAGCGCTTCAGTCCGTGGACCGGTAATTAAACTCTCCGCTTTCAAAACCAATACCTGCATTAATTAAACAAACCTGTAATTAGCTATCTGTTAATTGTAGATTAGGAACAAGCTTCTGGTTTGTGTGCTGTGATTACAACAGTGTGTGTTGTGAGGAATACGAGGAAAATGGTGTAGTTGTGTGTGGTCCGGAGTGAAGGATGTAATGAATTAATTACTGGGGTTGGTCAGAAATTGATTTGTTGGCTTTCTCTCGAGTCGTGTAATTGATTACGGGAAATCTGATGGAAGCAATCAAAGTTGTCAGTATTAAGGAAAGTGGGGGGGGGGGGGGGTGGTACCCGTGCACAGTGTCACATTCCCAGGGTCGACGTGACATATAAACGATCGTGGTGGCTTGCCGGATGAACATATTGTAGTGAAACAATGGTTCAAGTTCAATAGCCGTTTGGTCAGCAGAGTCAAAAAGTAATTTTGAAATAATTCTACATTTGGGAAATTTGAGTAAAGCCTTATTGAACATGAGTATTATTGTATTGAAATTGCATCAGAAGCACTTTCATATTTTTTTTCAGAAGTTACAGCGCCTGAATGAAATATTAAGTTGCTATTCTGCCTTTATTTTGGAGAAAAAACGACTATTTTTCCTCTTAAAATGAGTGTGATTTATAAATGAGAGCGCCGGTTACCTATATTTATTTTTGAATAATTCCATCCATAATATCATCATCTATACATCCAATAAAACATATTTCCTGATTGAATGCCATTACTTTCAGTGTATTTAAATGACCTATTAAATAATAAAAACGCATGAAGTTTGGAGGTTGCGTGTTGAATGATAGGGAAACATCCAGTATTTGAAGTGATATAACTCAAAATTCATCCCGGTTAGCCTTTTATCTGTTTTGACATCACAATCGAACACATCAAAACGAATCGACTGACAAAAACTCATATCTTTTTCTTGACCATGAGGTGAAGGAGGTTAGATCCTGATAAACAGAGCCGTCCTTCAGGAAACCGCGACTCGATTAAATTCACTAATTATTTCTAAGAATGGCTGTGATGAAATGTTCTATTGATCAAATAAATCTGCATCGGAAGAATTGATTCCATACTGATGTTATATAATAATGTGAATCTGGCCAATTCACTGATTGACTCATCAAATTCTTTCCCCATCTCATAACTATATACGGTGGAACAACAACTCGATACTTGAGAACTAGATGAGGGCCTGTGATGGATCGCATATATAACTGTGATTGCATGGTATTTCTATAGGCGCTAGGAATACCATAGGGATACCATACCAGAGGGACAACAGTATTTTGAGATAGTAATTAATATTATTATATATATATATATGAATGATATATATTATTATAAATTATTTGAATTATTATATTCATATATATATATATATATATATATATATATATATATATATATATATATATATATATATATATATATATATATATATATATATATATATATATATATATATACATATATATATATATATATATATATATATATATATATATATTTAATATATATATATATATATTTATATATATATTGATTACCATATCAAAATATATATTTAATATATTATATATATATATATATATATATATTTTCATATATATATATATATATATATATATATATATATATAAGTTATATATATATATATATATATATATAATATATATATATATATATATATATATATATATATATATATAAATATATATATATATATATATATATATATATATATATATATATATATATATATATATACATATATATATATATATATATATATATATATATATATATATATATATATATATATATATATATATATATATATATATGTATATATATGTATATATATGTATATATATATATATATATATATATATATATATATATATATATGTATATATATATATATATATATATATATATATATATAAATATATATATATATATATATATATATATATATATATATATATATATATATATATATATCTATATATATATATCTATATATATATATATATATATATATATATATATATATATATATATATATATATATATATATATATATATATATATATATATATATATATATATACCTGATAGAGTATCGAGGGTAGGACTACTTTAACGACTCATGTACCTTATTCAGATATCTCGCTCATGTTACAACGCTTATGTCGCGTTTGCCCAGTATACGATCATTATTATGTGTCTTTTGCCACCATATATATTAGGGCAGGGTCTCTGTTTAATAACGATTTATAAATACATCTAGCTTATACACTCTCTCTCTCTCTCTCTCTCTCTCTCTCGTGGCAACTAGAGCCATGCCAGCGGAAGTCGTGTGCCTGAAGATGGAATTAACATGAGATTGAAGTGTCAAATGTTGTTTGGAACCAGTTACCAGCATCCTGTGGGTTAGTCTCAAACTGCATCTCTCTTGTCTTTCATTGATATTTACTGATCTTCCGGCTGGTTTAGTCGCTATTAGCTTGCGGTGCTGGGGGCACTATCATGTCCTGTCACACTGTACACGAGCCGCTAGTTGGCTAACTGTGGGTTAGCTAACTAGCGGCTAGCTAGCTGGGGGCACTGTCATGTCCTGTCACACTGTACACGAGCCGCAAGTTGGCTATCTCTCAGTTAGCTAACTAGCAGATAACTAGCTGGGGGCACTATCATGTCCTGTCGCAATGTACACGAGCCGCTAGTTGGCTAACTCTCAGTTAGCTAACTAGCAGATAACTAGCTGGGGGCACTATCATGTCCTGTCACACTGTACACGAGCCGCTAGTTGGCCAACTCTCGGTTAGTTAGCTAGCAGATAACTAGCTGGGGGCACTATCATGTCCTGTCGCACTGTGCACGAGTCACTGGCTGGCTAACTCTCAGTTAGATAACTATCAGACAACTAGCTAGAGGCACTATCTTGTCCTGTCGCACTGTACAAGAGTCGTTGACTAACTCTCAGTTAGTTAACTAGCAGCTGAAAACCCGTTAGAGATGTCGAACAAATCTGAGAGATAAGCAAGGAATCACTTATTAGACGAGCTTTAGCGAGGATT
The DNA here is from genome assembly GCA_964007535.1 of Brachyptera risi. Taxonomy (NCBI): domain Eukaryota; kingdom Metazoa; phylum Arthropoda; class Insecta; order Plecoptera; family Taeniopterygidae; genus Brachyptera; species Brachyptera risi. The sequence goes on along the minus strand of OZ023335.1, from coordinate 29,858,202 downwards.
CAATTTGACATACTGAAAAAATTGGTGTTCGTTTTTATGTTTTTTTTTTCATGTTTTATTGTCGGTTCTCCACAGGTCAAACGGCCACAGCTATAAACTTGAAACTTTTTTTTTCATTATGGTTCCTCATCTAACTTAGATCTGTAGAGTTTTGTGGTATTATTGGGTGGTAACTTTCATTTTTATGAATTCTAGGAATTTCAAAAATACCCATTAGAATACCACGGCGGAAAAAATGCATTTTTTTTAATTTGAAAAAAAAATGAAATTTTGTGTGAAGTTGAATCACATCTTGATACAGATTTCTGGAAATTCTCAGCTTGATTGGGTCAGCCATTTTGCAGAAAAAAACATGAAATGTGCTAAATTGGTACCACTCGAAGCAGTTTTTACCCTGCATCTTTAACTTAAATGTCACCCAATTGGCGAATTTAGGCAGAAGTTTGGCAAAGAAGTCGACATACTATTACTTTTCGCTCGTCTAACAACGCATATAAAGCATTTTCCTAGTGATGACACCACCGAATCAAAGATTTAACCAAGAAAGGACAAAATACAAGAGAAAAAATCGCATTTATTCGAATTTCTCAAAGAATAAAAGAACGAAAATGATTAACACATCCATCCAAATGTTTCCATGTATCTGATAGGTCACTTCGAAGGGAGATAGTAAATGACGTATTGGATGAATCCATTGAAAACTTGTAAAGCTATCTAGAAGAGTAACAGGTGAGACCGGTTTAATCGGTCGGAACGTTCAATTCCTGATCAAACGACCAATCAAATCCGACTCAATGCAAAATCTGATTCAACAATGAGAAAGAATCGTAAGAATGAAAATATGCAACAGCTAAAACAGGAGGGCAGTGACATGTTAGTATCAAAATCAAGGTGTTTGTATAGCTTTCCAATACATTTCTCATACAGACGTGTGGCCGAATGGTTATCACACACTGAACCGTCATTCAGGAGACCGAGGTTCGATTACCGCCATGGTCGACCATCCTGACAGGGGTCTCTCGTGGTTTCCTTCTGTCGGTCAGGTCAATACTGGTATGGTTCTTCGACAACAGGCCACGACCGACTCCTTCCCACTTTCCAAAAACACTTGAACCTCTCTTCTCATCATCTCATATATCATTCATCGACGCCAATAGATCGTGGCCATCAGTACAGTGCGTCGTTGAACCCAATATAAATAAAATATGACATTCCATGAAGATATGCCGACCGCTCACCTCACATCGCATGTGTTGGTAGTAGTAGCAATATATAGTAGTAGTTTTTTTTTTAGTTTGCAATTTTTTTTTATTATCAAACGAATACATATACTGAAATACTATGGACCCGCGAAGTCGAGAAAATTTCAACTTGTCTGCGGGTCAATTACATTTATAATATTGTGGTAGTAGTAGTTTTTTTATTATCAAAAATATACATATATTAAAATACTATAGACCAGCGAAGGCAAAAATTTCAACTTGTCTGCGGGTCAATTACATTTATAATAATGTGGTAGTAGTAGTTTTTTTATCATAAAAAATATACATATATTAAAATACTATAGACCCGCAAAGTCGAGAAAATTTCAACTGGTCTGCGGGTCAATTACATTTATAATAATGTGGTAGTAGTAGTTTTTCTATTATCAAAAATATACATATATTAAAATACTATAGACCCGCAAAGTCGAGAAAATTTCAACTTGTCTGCGGGTCAATAACATTCATAATAATGTGCTAGTAGTAGTTTTTTTATTATCAAAAATATACATATATTAAAATACTATAGACCCGCAAAGTCGAGAAAATTTTATCTTGTCTGCGGGTCTATTGACATTTTTAATACTGTAGTAGTAGTAGTAATAGTTTTTTTTTGTTTTTGCAAGGTTTTTTTTACTATCAAAAATACATATATCAAAATACTTTAGACCCGCAAAGTCAAAAAATGTTGACTTGTCTTCGGGTCTATTAACATTTTCAATACAACAAAATATATACACTCAATTCAGTTCTCCAGATGGTAATATATAAATACATAGACATATAGATATAACACACTTACATATGCATAATCATAAATTGAATCAAATTCAACTCAATAAAAAATTACTTGATGAATTAAACAAAATAGAGGAATTGTATTCACTAAACAGCAGGAAAGTAATGTTACATGATATATACTTCTTTAATTCGGTTTTTACTTGAACCATTTTTTGGAAACTCAAAAATTCAGAAGGCATTTTATTGAATAAATGAGGGATGAATTCATGAATGTCTATCTTAGAAGTATGCGTATAGATTATGAATATAGATTGGATGGCTGTTTAGTTTCTCCCCCATTCGGTCAGTTGGAGTCCAGATTAAACCGCCTCCAAGTCTCACTGTGCGTGTCGTAACCACCATTAGCATGTTAACATTCCTCCACCTCGCCTGTTGGACCACGGACACTGCATTCGAGCCGGCTGGTAAAAACAGAACAACTGTAAACACACTGGCTGGACGACACGCCAGTAGACCAGGGTCACGTCACCCAAACTATGACGCTGTTGGACGAGCGTAGCACCGTACTGCACGGGCAGCTGGGATCTCGATGGTTTGGTCGGTCGAAGAAACGAAATGTCGATTGAGTGGTTTTTCGAAGATAGGATATTTCGATCAAGTAATATCCCAAAGATATCAAATTCCGATCAAGTAATATCCCAAAGATATCAAATTCCGATCATTTTTTTCTCGAAGGTATCAAATTTCGATCAAGTAATATCCCAAAGATATCAAATTCCGATCATTTTTTCGCGAAGATATCAAATTCCGATCATTTTTCTCTCGAAGGTATCAAATTTCGATCGAGTTATTTTTCAAAGATGTCAAATTTCGATAATTTTTTCTTTCGAATATTTCAAATTCCAATCATTTTTTTCTCGAAGATATCAAATTTCGATCAACTTATTCTTCGAATATATAAAATTTCGATCAAATTTCGAATATTCTTCCGAATACATCAAATTCCGATCATTTTTTTGTCCCAATATATCAAATTCCGATCATTTTTTGTTCCAATATATCAAATTCCGATCATTTTTTTGTTCCAAGATATCAAATTCCGATCATTTCCATCGAGGTTATCATCTTTCGATCATTTTTTGTTCGCAGATATCAAATTTCGATTGAATGGTTTTCAGAAGATATGAGATCACAATCAAATGATTTCTCGAAGAGATATGAGATTTGTAACGATTGATTTATCGATGATTCAATGTGCCGCCCGGGCTTGGTGGTGAGGAGTGTGGGGGGACGGGGGGGGGGGTGGACACTCAAGGGGGTCGTGAGGAACGTCAGCCCGGTCTCCTGTCACCCACACAAACACCTGCTAATGGCCGCGTGACTGCAGACACGTGTTGAATGCGTGCGAGAGAGACAGAATCTACTTGTTACTAATAACGTGACCTCTGACCCGACCTGTCAACTTACATCTTCCTCATGAATACGGCTTTGTGCTGTCAATATATCCGAGCAGGTAATGATCGAGCTAGAGAAAGAGAGAGAGAGAGAGAGGATCAACAATGCGGGGTACCATGGCAACCACTCCGCGCAGTAACGTCACTCTGTTACGGTTACATGCAGAGATTCAGGGAAATCTTTGTAACGAAATTCTGGTGATGAAAAGAGAAACACAGTTCATTCACTGTCTCACTCATCATTTCGCTCTATTCAAATATTTATATAGAAACTAATGAGATCATATGACGACTCGCAGTCTCCGCCCCCATGACGTCACAAATCATACTGTCCAATTAATCAACAGAGCTATTAGAACTGTGGTGAAGTTCAAATATCCAATCGTGGTATTTTGAAATGACCACTAATGATATAGATCCAACTGGCTTACTGGTGAAGCCACGCCTATTTCGAGTCATCAATTGAAGAATTGTTGATTGATTATTTCTCGAAATGAAGAGCTATTGAGGCTGGACCAACTGATCACGTGTTCAAAATAAGATCAAGAGAAACTGAAAAGAACCTTGGCAAATATTCGAAGGTTGAAATGACCTATTATATAGGCCTATACTTCGGCTTAGTGGCGAAAAGTTGAATTGTATTACATGTATCATATAATCTGATCAGTGAAAATAAAAATTGAAAGAAAAAATTCACTCGTTTTTATTATTTTTGCGACCGAATTAATGATTTTTTAGATTATTCATAGTTCTTGTTTCATTTTTCTTCAGAGATCAGAATTCTATTTTATTTGAATTGTTATTTTGTGGTTTGTCATGATATATATACAGTTCTGCTCACCAAAATTGTCCCACTTGGCACTCGTTCATCCCCCACGTGGTTCAACTTCAGCGACAAAAAGCAATTGAGCAAGTCAAATGTCTCACCCATTTGAAGTTTGAGAAGTCCACATCTGACAACAGTGTATACCCTCTACTACGCAGATAATGATGGATGAATGAATAATTTCTTGTTCATGTATCACGATGAATTGGGCAGGCAACTTGAGGGTCGCCATTTTGGTGGCATCTGCCATGAGACGATCAACAGTTCAACTTGTGAGTACGCTCCTGAAGATGAAGTATGGACATATCAGATGAATGCAAGACGAAAGCAGCGCTGCTTGGTTCTCCAGAACTTCCAACTCTCCGATTGAACGTCTAGCAGCCGGATCGACACACTCACTCACCCCGTGTCGACACCACACGAGCGTTCTCCCCGCCAGGTTATTGCCGCGTCGTTACGACCGAGTGGAACATGTAAATGTGATCCGGCTATTATCACGTCCGAGTGGGATGTAATACCATAGTGACGTATGCACAAACGTGGCTCTACAGGTGGTAATACACTTGTGATGGACTCGACAAGGTGTTCGACAAGGTGGTGTATTGGCACCATTCTTATACACACTTATATCGCCAGCTCCATCAGTTGTACACTCTATAGCAGTCAGTCAGTCAGTCAGCACACTCACCCCGTGTCGACACCACACGAGCGTTCTCCCCGCCAGGTTATTGCCGCGTCGTTATGACCGAGTGGAACATGTAAATGTGATCCGGCTATTATCACGTCCGAGTGGGATGTAATACCATAGTGACGTGTGCACAAACGTGGCTCTACAGGTGGTAATACACTTGTGATGGACTCGACAAGGTGTTCGACAAGGTGGTGTATTGGCACCATTCTTATACACACTTATATCGCCAGCTCCATCAGTTGTACACTCTATAGCAGTCAGTCAGTCAGTCAGCACACTCACCCCGTGTCGACACCACACGAGCGTTCTCCCCGCCAGGTTATTGCCGCGTCGTTATGACCGAGTGGAACATGTAAATGTGATCCGGCTATTATCACGTCCGAGTGGGATGTAATACCATAGTGACGTGTGCACAAACGTGGCACTACAGGTGGTAATACACTTGTGATGGACTCGACAAGGTGTTCGACAAGGTGGTGTATTGGCACCATTCTTATACACACTCTTATCGCCGGCTCCATCACTTGTACACTCGAGATGCTCGGGTCGGGCCTGATCGGAGATACTCGGGCGAATTGTTTGATCTTTTCCATCACTCATCTCGTATGATATATATATTCGAATAGAAGACGGTTATGATTGAATGTACGTTGTTGTAACGAGCGAGAGAATCATTCGCAATGGAGATACATAGATAATAATATGATCTAATTAAACTAGGAAAACGCGTTATGTGTTTCCGCCTTGATGGATGAGGTACAACATATCAACTTATGTCTTTGGATTGGTTATATATATATATATATATATATATATATATATATATATATATATATATATATATATATATATATATATATATATATATATATATATATATATATATGTATATATATATATATATATATATATATATATATATATATATATATATATATTTATATATATATATATTTAAATATACACCTTGAGATCCATACAATTATGTCACTACCATCTTCTTTTCTGATCAATTCCTATAATAATAAAGGAGGCTTTTTTCAATCGTTTCCAACTGTTGCTGGGATTTGAATGGTTTCTCAATAGCTCTGAGTGATTTTAAAAAAATGGATTTTATATTTTTTCACATCAAAACGGCTGATCTGACTGTACTGACAGTTCCGAATAAGGTGTTCAGTCATCATATAAAAATTCTCAGAAAATTTGAATTTTCTCGAAGGAAATATTT
>OZ023335.1:29828087-29845587 GCA_964007535.1 Brachyptera risi | reverse complement strand
TCGCTGTCGATGCGCCTCGTAACCCCAACATTCATTCATTCATTCATTCATTCATTCATTTATTCATTCCTTCATTAATTCATTCATTTATTCATTCATTCATTCATTCATTCATTCATTCATTCATTTATATAAGTCATAATTGATGATCGATCAAACAATGATCATCGAATTCTGTGTTTTATTTCATCTTTCCTATTTTCAACAACCTCTGAAACTTGCTGTACAATCATTCTTTCCCAGTTATGCTCAGAATGAGTTAGTAAGAGCGTTCAGAAGCGGCACCTCTTGGTCGTTTAAAGACTTCTAACTTGACTGAATGTTCAATTCATTTATATTCTCTTGTTTGTATTCTGTGTGCATCTCACAATCTTTTGTTCTATACTTTGCTATTCGAATGAATCACTCGAAAATCTTCCATTTTATATTGTAATCCACTCGGACAATAATGAGAATAAATAAATAAACGAATGGAAACGCCACAACCGCACCGGGGTGAGTCAGCACGGTTCAGAGGAAGGAATTGGAGTACATTCCTGCGAGCAAGACTCGCCGTGTGAATGAGTGGATTGATGGATGATTGATTGATTGAATAGTCACCGCTTCCTGTAGTGGCAGTCTGCGAGTTCAGCTGGGGCGCTGGTAGTGAGCGACGGGTGAGACATGAGAACTAAGAACTGGAAACAGATCACTAAGAACTCGGAACTCGGAACTCGGAACTCGGAACTCAGAACTCAGAAGTGATAACTGAGACAGAACGGATCTGATGTTAAGCTTCTCGACATCAGGAACTTGAGGAATTAATACAATTCATCACGACCAGTAGTAGGTGTGGCTTGTCAATCAAACACCTAGATCTCGATATATATATATATATATATATATATATATATATATATATATATATATATATATATATATATACATAGATGATGTAGTCGATCGTAGTGAAGACTGCGGGCAATGTCATGAACAAGAGCTGTGATTGGCTGTCGAGCCAGTGAGAGTGACTGCCTCAGTGATCGGTCTGCACGCACGCACGCACGCACGCACGCACGTCCACTCCAACCCTCCCACGCACTGCACGCACCACACCTGCCAAACGCACTGCTAGCTGAAGACTGAAGGCTCCGAGCGACCGTCCCCCCTATCCCACACCACTAGCGCACGGGAGGTTCGCATGTTCACCCCAGGATAGCATTCGACTGAAATATATATAGAGTCAATTGAAGCTAATGTGAATGGATTAACGAAACATTGGAGAATCTTACTGACCAACAGTCGAGCATAAATATCTGTAAATCGACGGATATTTGAAAGTTGTTCATTATATTCATATTGGGAAACGACCAACTGTCCTGATGAGAACGATCTATTGGCGTATCATTTCTATGACGGGATAGGAGGTCATTTCATTATGTTGTTTCGAATGATGAGAAGGTGTCGGTTGTGACTTGTTGTTGAGGAACCATCCCGGTAATGTTCTGAACGACAGAGGAAAACTAAATAAAACCTCTGGTAGGATGGTCGACCATGATGAGAATCGAACCCCGGTCTCCTAGATGAGGCTTCAGTGCACTGGTCTGCTAGTATTGTTCAACTTGAATTCATAAGTTTGATGTGGGCCTATATTGTCGATATACATGACGTCAACGTTAAGAAGGCGTACATATTTGTGTCTTGACAGTAGCTTCACATCGCTTTGCAAACCGGGAAGTTTCCCACATATTAGACATATATCAGTGAAGACATAGAATGGCTTGCTCAGATTCCATTTTCAAATGTCCAATATGGTCGCCGAGTTCGGAACGAATTTAATCATGTTACTATCGGTTGCAGGAGTGACGTATCCACGTAAGGTAATATATATAACCATGTTTCATTGTAGACAGAAAGACCGCCTCGAAGTGTTGAAACAACCAAGAGGTATACCGCTTCTGAACGGTCTCACCAACTCATCCTCAACCATAATCTGGAAACAATGATTGCATATCGATAATTCGATGTTATTCAAAAGAAAAAAGATCGATACATCGAAAGGATTACTATAATTGAAACCATGTTCGACTCCAGTTACCCGTCTCTTTGTAAACCACTGGCTGGGCTTCCAGGTCAAACCGACTGACCACTTCCTCCCCGTGACACGTCCGACGGCAGGTACCTGCCTTACCGACCGCGCTGACACGCTTCGCTCGATCGGTCGACGGCAATCGATTACGCACCGCACCTGTCACTGCGGGTCTGACTGGTCGCTGGGGTCACGTGGTTCCGGGGATCACACGGGCACTCGCACGGGCTGGAGGTGACACTCATGGCGGATCTGCTTTCATATCAGTCATATCATATATGTAATAGCAACGATCGACCACAACGCCAAAATACACAATCACACGCATACATATATATATATATATATATATATATATATATATATATATATATATATATATATATATATATATATATATATATATATATATATATATATATGTATATATATATATATATACATATATATATATATATATATATATATATATATATATATATATATATATATATATATATTTAATATATATAAATATATATATATATATATATATATATATATATATATATAAATATATATATATATATATATATATATATATATATATATTAATATATATATATATATATATATATATAAGAATATATATATATATATATATATATATATATATATATATATATATTTATATATATATGAAAATATGTCATATATTAATATATTTTGAGAGAGAGAGAGAGAGAGAGAGAGAGAGAGATACGATATGTAGAAATATGAATATATGCAGTATATCCATGCTGCCACAACCTGTTGATGGTGAGGAGTGTGAGACGTTGAGCCCGCTGCTCAGTGCAGTGAATATGGCACCGAGAGATTGTAATCAGTAAACCAGCAGCCAGCTTGTCATGGTTCAGGTGCCCAACTCTCAGCTAATTGCCTGTTGGCTGTAATTGCTCGCGTTAATATTATGTGCAGCTGACGCTTGGCGTGTGCCTACGTCATCCCAGCAACAGGCACAAGTAGTGTACATGGGAGGCATAATGATAGCAATCATCTACTGCATTAAGACACTATCATTGCTATACGCTATTCGATAAGACCACTGCTTTATAATCAACTTCTTCGTATTGTGCCGTTTATAAGTTACACAATTACATTACTTTGTTGTAATGAAGAATATTTATAATTGCTTCTATGTCTTTTCTGTGCAGTGAACTCAACTAATGCTGTTACTAGGCAAACGCGTTATGTGTTGCCGCGTTGATGGATGAGCTAGAACATATCAACTCATCTTTGGATTGGTTATTATATATATATACACCTTGAGATCCAAACAATTACGTCACTGCTATCCAATTTTCCAATTAATTCGTATATGATGGAGAAGGCTCCGTTTTAATCGTTTCCAATCAATTGGTGACACCTGTTGCTTGAATTTAATCAGTTTCTTAATAGTTTTTAGTGATTTAAAAGAATTAGATCTCATATGTTTTCACATCCTAACGGCTGATCTGATTCGACTGAAAGTTCGGAATTATGTGTATAATCGCTATTTTGGTATTCTCTGAGAATTTGAATTCTCTCGAAAGAAATATTTTCGACTATTTCTTTCCTTTCGGTTATTCTCATGAGATTTTGGAAAACTCCGAGATGAGTTTTCTCAGAAGTGGTGCAACCGATTACGCCTCAAAACTATACCGGTAATACAGTATCAAATTAGTTGAGGACACTTGTGTATGTCAAGTTTCGACTGATTTTGGATCACCTTTTGACATGTGGAGCGCGAAAAAAAAAGACGGGCACTTTTTTCTCGAGTATGGTGATAATGGTGGAGGTGCCGTGCTCATATTTATCTTGCTTAGGCCCGGTATTACCACGGCCAGTTAGTATTTATCTGAGAGTTGGTGAAAACAAATAGCATAGGTAACCATGGTGATAACAAGTTTGAACTGTCAGATAAAGGTCAACTAGACTTGGTAATACCGGGCCTTAGTGGAATAACTCATGTATCATATTGGTAGTTATACTTTCTACGAATTCTATTTGAAAACATTCTGGAAGAATGTTCTCTCTTCCATGTGATGGCAGACTCAAGATCAATGTCATCTTATCACAGAATGAATTATGCATAATTATACAAAATTACGAGCAAAAAAATCAAATAACAAAAATATGATGAAAGTAACATATAAATGAGAAGGGAAATACTTCATTATTACTATAACTAGGAAAACGCGGGATGCGCGTTGTTAGACGAGCTTAGGGGTATAGAAATCTAGAATGAAAAATAATTTGTCAACCCAATCTACATCTACAGACCTTGGATCACTCCAAACGTTCAAAAACCTTACGAGAATCAGTTATGTCACGGCCTTCCTCTTCATTCATTTCAATCGTTTTGAATTAATTGGTGACACTTGTTGCTATAGATTTAATTGGTTCCCGTAATAGCCTAAATTGATGGGAAAATGCTTTATAAATGCGTTTTCTTCGTTATTTCTCATCCGATTGATGCGAAAAATCTCTCAAAATGTGCTTAATAGTTTCCTTCATATTCGGCGAAAATTTGAGAGGTCTTGAAAAATTTTGATTTTTCAAGTATTTTCCTCCGGGTTATTCTAATGGGGATTTTTGAAATTTCTAAAATTCATAAAAAAAAAGTTATCACCCGATAATACCACAAAACTACACAGATCTAAGTTAGATGAGGAACCATGACGAAAAAAAGTTTGAAGTTGATAGCTGTAGCCGTTTGACCTGTGGAGAACCGACAAAAAAACATAAAAAAAAAAAAAAAAAAACATAAAAACGAACACCAATTCTTTTCAGTATGTCAAATTGAATCCTCGCTAAGGCTCGTCTAATTATTTTCTAGATAACACCAAACAAAATCAGGTCGTCACAATTCCTAGAAAAGCGTCAAAGGGCGCTTGACTATGGTTGTACCAGAATGAAGGTTATTGCATTGTTATTGGTGCTAAGAATAAATACTACATATAGTTTCAGAATAATATAATCCAACTCGAATCAAATCTCGCTTATGTACGGTTTCATAGGAAAGGGCTACCTTTCAGTGACAGATATCATCTAGGCTTACATGATATAAAGGTCCGTGAAGTTGGCACCCCCACCACGAGCAATAATTCTGAAAAGTTAGTGCTCTCGGTGGGGGTGCCAACTTTACGGACCCATGATATATTATTCAACTGAAAGTAGGCCTATAATTAGATGAGCGTAGCGAAGTCTCCATCCCACTCTTATAGGGCTTTGTCTGTGTTTTTGTTTTTGTGGGCACTGCACAGGTCGCAGGGTTTGACTGATCGACATGAAACTTTTTTTGTACGGGCCAACTTTTACAACTTGGAACTGTATAGTTTTTGCAATGAATCGGTCCAATAGATTTTGAGAAATATCATGTAAAAAATTTCAAATATCTCATAAGATTAGGCTGGGTGAGAAAATTTGAAAAAATGAAACCTCTCCGAAAAAAATAAAATTTTCTCTGAGTGTTCAAACATAAATGATACATATGACCACCATTTTGTAAGCAATTCGAACCAGCTGTTTCGAAGAAAAAGATTCAAATAAGTGTTTTTATACATCAAATATATGGAAATGAGCCAAGATTCACTGCTTCCTAGATTCGATATTTGCCCAAGCATTAAATATCCTTCATATTCGTCAAGGTGTGTAGAATACCAGAGAAGATAAAGTAGCAATTAAATGTATGACAAAGTGTGTAGAATACCAGAGTCGATAAAGTAGCAAATGTGGGACTGTTATTATACCTTATTCAGATATCTCGCTCATCTTACAACGCATATTTCGCGTTTGCCCAGTTGTAAAAGTATGGGGGCAGAATGCACAAAAGGTCATTGCTTTGATCGGGATCAACTCTGATCCGGATCAAAGTTGCCACAAAGATATCAGGGATCAACTTTGATACTGTCTCAGAGATGATAATAGTAGATTGATAATGGTGATAATAGATTCATACAAAAATCGAATTGAAAAAAATTGAAAATAATAGATGAAAATATGATATTATCTCTTGAAATAGTCGTACCTTTGAGCCGGATCAAAGTTTAGACCTTTTGTGTATTTGGTCCCAGTCATAGGATATGGGAAAAGGGTTCCGGACTTTCGGAAATTGAAGGACTTATCTGATCAAAATGGGGTGGTAAGATCGCCGTTGTGGTGCCCCGTCCAAACGATCCTACTTTTCATTCATAGTCTTAATTGGAGAACAATGATTTTGTATCAAGTTACGATGTTATTAAAAAAATAATAGGATATGGAGTGAATATTGTTGATAATTGGCATGTGGACCATAACATTGAATATATTCATTATAGTTCAACAGTGAAAAATGAATCATTTTCTTATTCAATATATATACATACAGTTATATAATATATACAGCTATATTTTTCGGAAGAATTCAAAATTGCCAATGACCATCCTTTTAACACTCGACTTGCTCAATGTGATTATTTGCAGATACTTCTATGGAATAATAAACATGGAAAAAGGCGCCTAATTAACGTTATCCCCTTGAATGTTGATAACTTACCTCGCAATCTTCAGAATCTTGACAATTATAATTCCGTTAAAAGATGTGTTAAAGAGTGGCTCATCTCTACTATGCATGACATTTAATTTTTTGTAGCTATATGGCTGGACAAATTCCCTATTTTCACTTTAATATGTTTACTTTTCAGTTTTTCGATTTCATGTCTTTCTTGTGTGGTCATTATTTTCTTGTATTTTCGTTGTATTCTTGTATTTTTGTATTTTCGTTTTCGTTGTAAAATTGTGATAAGGTTCATTATTCAGATTAATTTTATAGAAGCAAGTAATTTAATATACATGTCTGTTCACTATCTGATCATTGATATATGTGTACTCATCCCACAGATAAACCCTTTTAGGGTTTTGCGGATTTATGTTCAGGGTCAATTTCTTATGTTATCCAATAAAGAGCCTTGAGAAAAAAAAAATTCATATGAAATTCATAGATGATGATCCATGATTGGCTTAACTCATCCAAGTCTCCCAGCAACGTCTCCAGACAATTCTTTGTCAGCTTTTCTAGATATATTTGAATTTCTGAAAATTTGATGCAAGGTGAACATTGAGAAAATAAATATAGCGGCTGCTCAAAGGTTTATTGTTATGAGGTATTACATTCGAGTGTTCTCATTGGAAGAGAATTGTTTCTTTGTTGCGAGCTTGTCAGATGTTTCGAACAAGACGAATGTTTAATTAGAATCCCAAATTCGAATATTGACACCGCCTTCTTGATCAGATTTACCGACAAGTGTTGATTATGTTGCCACTTGACTGGTTCCAATACAAAGAAGATCTCGTTCCAAATTCAAAGTGCGTGAAAAAAACAAAACACTAATCCGTTTAGGAGGCTGTGATAATTCCCTCGACTGTCCACACCTGTTGGCATGGAAACAAGCCGGTCGGGACCCACTTGCCTGTCGTGTGCACGGCTGGGATTGGTGCAGGACACTGTGGCTGACGATCGAATAGAGTGTAAATATACATACATGGTTTAAGGTCAACATGGCTGTTGGTTGGGTTATCTTATTCCACAATAAGAAAAATAATCCCAATTAAATTAATTAATTATATGAATTGGAATGATAATTATGAAATTTTGAAAATGAGGATGGCCATTACTTTATTGGATGGAAAAATCGATGGAATCAAAGAATGAATGTCAAGAATGTATGAAGGAGAAAAAATATAAAGCATATATTACGATAAGATTAGAAATCCCCCCTCCCCCAATTGAAATTTTTGAATAGTTCGCTATTCCTAAAATCAAAACATGAATATTTTCAATGTATTTTTGTTCGTGAAATAAATTACTCCGAATTTTTTTCTCTCATGGTTGTTACATCACCCTTCCGCTACCTCTCCGAACGATCCTACCTCTCATCCACTCAGTTCCAAGCGAGGAACAATGATTTGTGATCAAGTCTCTATATTGACTAATCAAACAAACTCATCTCTATCTCCAACAGAAGTGGTTCCTCACAGTCTGACCAACATAACCAGCCCCAGTCGAGCGGCCCCCGACCCGCTTGGCACGGAGCGTGATCCACCGAGCGCTAGGTCACGTGTCAGAGCGACAAGTGGTGACAGCGGCAGGTGCGAGCAACAGGTACGTGATCTACCGGACACGGCCTCGAGGACGCACTGTCGACAGAAGAGGGTTGAGATGACTGTTGTTATTGTTTTTATTCGGTCCTAAGCCCCCTGTAGTTTATAGACAGATTGATTGAGGGTAGGTAGAAGTCGTACGTGCGTGGTGGAGGATTTGATTTGAAGAGAGTGTTTGTGTTTGTGTTTGTTTTGTGGACGTCAGGTAGCTGTACGCACGTTGGGACTGTCGCTATGGTGACCACTGTTCTGGCAATGGTAATGTGAGGAAACATAATGATTATTATAATTATTATATCAACTGATAACAACTGTTATGGCTCCAAAACCCTATTCATGAATATGTCAAAGTGAAATTCACTCGATTTTATTTCTGGATGTGCGAAGCGAAGACTAAATTTCACAATATCGCAGGTTAAATAGAAGTACACATTCGGATGAGACTTTGCGTACACAAGTGTCATTATATAATTCGATATTGTATAGTTTTGAGGCGCAATCGGTGGCACCACTTCTGAAGAAAAAGCATGTGGAAATTCTCAAAAACTCAACAACAAGAAAACACAGATGTGAAAATTCGTAAAAGATATTTTCTTCGGTAGCATTCGCATTTCCAAGGAATTTTCGATCAATGCTTTCAAGCATACCCGATTCTCACGTGAAGTGGATCAGCCATTCGAGTGGAGAAAATATAATGTGATTTTTTAACATCAAACGAAGCTATCAAGATATAAGCAACAAATTTCAAAAATTATTTCGGAACGATCAAAATGAGTGATGAATGAAAGAGGAAGGTAGTGACATAACTATTCCGAACTACATATATATATATATAGCTTCTATCACATTCCATATGACCGACAAGCGTGGCTGAGTGGTAACACACTCACACTGAACCGTCATTCGGGAGACCAGGGTTCGATTCCCGCCATGGTCCATTTTCCTGGTGAATTTACTGATTTCGAAGGCTATGATCGATGGATCAACTTGTCATCCCCCTTGTTATCCAATTATGTTCTGGGGTTTTACTATAGCCTAATTATCACATTCTCATTATCCGTGACACGCAGTGTAGGTGAACTTTTTTTTTATTTCTTAATAATATCGAAACTTGATACAAAATCATTGTTTCCCAATTGAGGCCAAGAATGAAAGATAGGATCGTTTGGACGGGGTGCCACAAGGGCGATCTTACCACCCCAAAACTAAGAAATAATCAGCCATTCAATTTATTAACACCCTCAGTCAGGTATTTTATTCAAGTACCTTGATTAATAATTAACTGAATAATACTCCATCGTCGTTATGTTTAACTGGCTGTGGAGGGATCAGGACATCAATGACGACTATATTTAACAAGTCTTATGAAACCCAGTAAGCGGGCTCAATACCAAGTTTTATTAATTCATCTCGAGTAAAACAAATATTACGTTATTCTTATACAGTAGGCCAACTCATACGTAGCGTCAACTAGAGTATTTTCACGTTCGTCTTCAAATAGTTCGAATATGTCAAAAAGCATTGTTCAAATAATAGTAATATTACAAAATTCGAGAAAATTGATCCAAGAATATTGTTCTGTATTTGTAACATATTGAACATTCGAACGAAGAGAGGGAGTTGGTACGTCAAGCCAATATCAGTACAGTGCGTCGTTAAACCCAATATAAGATCTTAACAAAGAGGGAAGAAAGCAAGAGAGACGTTTCTATTGGCTGTTGGGGTAGGCTTGTCGATCAAAAGACTCTTTGAGCCACGTGAGTTCAGTATGGGATAGGAACAGACTTTATCTCATCTGAATATAAAAGCAGTTCAACAATGAAACCAAATTAAGAACCTTGAAATGGTCTTAAAAACCAGTTAAAAACTTGGTCTAGACTTCGAACATAAGCTCCGATACTTTTTACAGATCTCCTTTTCGTCAACTCTTCGATTTGAAACAATAGAAAAACAAATTCCAACATGTAATCATCAATTTCCGGTAGAGCACCATAAAAAAACAACATGGCCGCCACGTCTTTGCCATGCTTGATTAATGTCGGATGACGAGTTCGAAATTCGAATCGTTCTTTTTCTTCATGTCAACCAATCAGAGAGTGTCATTCAAGAATCGCACTGTAACAATTTCGCAAATTGATTTCGAACGAGTTCTGAAAAAAAGAAAGTGGGCGGTGATAATGGAATCAATGATCGGATCGGTGGAAATGGTTGCTAATGGAAACAAGATTTGAAAAAAGAACAGTTTAGAGCGTGACGAACGCGGTGGCTGCCATTTTGTTCGAATGGTTGACAGGCGGCGATTAAACGGTGCATTAGACAATTAGTGTACACAGAGTTATGGTTTATTGAACGTGAAAACTGCACCAAGCGATTCATTACCATGGTTACGTCATGATTACATCGTTAGCTGGGCGACACAAACTGGTCTGTATCGAGTGAAATGTAAATCACGTGGGAAAATATGGAAATAAAATATTCAAAGTAGTTCAATAGGCTTCTGACAAGTGACGTCACCGATTGTTGCAAGAGGCAGACAACAATGTTCATCAGTTGGAATTGACTATAATCAGAATGTTTGTTGGTTCACCAGTTCGTTGTATTGTTATGGTAACGATTGTTTGTCGTTTGTATTTTGTTTACTTGACAGAAGCCCAAACAATATTCAAGGTATACATAATTAATGAAGACAATCGTGGAAAGACTCGATTATTTCTGAAATCAACCTTCCATTGTTGAATCATATATTTCTCCCATACAATTCTGAAGAATTGGGCTAGATTTGAGTGTTTGATGAAGCTTTTTCTCAGTTTCATTTCATTTCATTATGAAATCATTTGATTCTTGTTCTCAAGTCATAGTCCAAATAAATGATACAGGCTAAGATCGATATGAAAATAAGAGGTGAAGCTGTAAATGAATATGATTGGAGTTCAATATAATGATATACAACAAGAAACCCGCAGGAGAGAGAACTCTTGTGTGCGAGCTGCCTGGAAGAAGTTACGCAAGTAGAAAATTAATAAATAAGTAATAAGTTGGTGTGGCATCGATAAAAAAAAATTGATAATAATAATAAGAACAATGCTGAACATGAATACAATATGATACATTTAATAAAAAAACAAATCAAAACAAGAGGAAGTTCACTTTCAGAGATTGAGTGGTAAGATTGCCCTTGTGGTGCCCCATTCAAACTATCCTACCTTTCATCCTTAGCCTTAATTGGGAAACAATATTGTATCAAGTTTGATGTTTAAAAAAAATGTTCCAGAGAGAACTAGAAATTTTCAACTGAAATTCAGAAGTAATGAATGATTTATTTATTTGTCCTCTGGGACCCGCCCCCTATTCTGAGTGATGACGTAGATATCACTCGATTCTGTATCGAGTCATGAACAGAATAGAATTAGACTCACGTCGCGTAACAGGAAAATGCCATCTCCATTACTTGAAATTCACCTTTTTCTTTTAATCGATTCATTTCATATCTTCTGTTTTTCGCCACTGAAGAAATGATGTGAAATAATCCACCGACATATTTCATATCGAACTTTTAATCATCCAGTGGCGAATCAAAATCGCTTTGAATGGAATACATTTGAATGTTTGATGGCTGTTTCCTTGACAAATTTTTTTCACAACGTATTTTGGAATAAACATTCAAAATGGGGTGGTAAGATCGCCCTTGTGGTGCCCCGTCCAAACGATCCTATCTTTCATCCACAGCCTTAATTGGGGAACAATGATTTTGTATCAAGTTTCGATGTTATTGAAAAAAAAAAAAAAATAAGAGAGAGAATTAAATAAGATCTATCTTATACTGGATGAATTTGCACAATGTTTCTGTGCATTTTATGGACCGTATAATGAATGTAGTTATGCATTATTAACAGTTTATCTTGAAAAAACTCACATGAAATAATTGTTGAATATACAAATTATTGGATAACTCTGATTGGACATTATGTGTGAGATTATTTAGTTTGCCATTTCTACAGAAAAAATTATAAAAAATGCATAAGACGCAGAAATGCGTTTTATGCAAAAAAATGTTTAACGTGAAAGTGCAGAAAAATGTAGAAACTTTATCGTATACTCTCTAAGAAAAAATGTGGAAACTTTTTGGAATATTGGGCAGTTTTCTAAAAAAAAACGAGTGTCTCAGTGACAGTAAAACATAATTATGTTACAATTGAAAGATAATGAAGAAAATGAGAACAAGCATGTGGGCTAACTTGCATTTTTTTTTTTTTTTTTCGGTAATGTGAGACCATAATGGAAAACATCGACCTAATTGGGTGAAATGTAGAGCTGTGAAATGTAAAATAAATGTGGAGAGTAAATGTATGAATGTAAAGTATGTTTGTGTATGAATGTTTTTTTTTTAACTATAGTATATATATATATATATATATATATATATATATATATATATATATATATATATATATATATATATATATATATATATATATATATACATATATATATATATATATATATATATATATATATATATATATATATATATATATATATATATATATATATATGTATATATATATATATATATATATATATATATATATATATATATATATATATATATATATATATATATATATATCTCATACATATAGTTCAGTGTTGGTTCATATTATGTTTATTTGTATGATATTTTTTGACGTGCCATATATTTTATGATGGCCTATTTTTATAATGTAGAAAATCAAAATTGGCGAATAAAGTATTGAACTGAGTTGGATTCAACTTGGGACTTTCATGTGTGATTCACTGAAATCCAGCCTCATCCAGGGCAGTGATGACTTCCAATATCATTCTTCATCCTCTTCAACTGGATTATTCTTCAACTTCTCCACTATCCGTCCATTCAACATACTAGGCAAACGCGTTATGTGTTGCCGCGTTGATGGATGAGCTGGAACATATCAACTTATCTTTGGATTGGTTATTATATATATATATATATATATACCTTGAGATCCAAACCATTACATCACTGCCATCTCATTCTCCAGTAATAATTTATATGTTAATAAAGAAGGCTTTGTTTTAATCGTTTACGATCAAGTGGTGACACTTGTTGCTTCGATTTAATAGGTATCTTAATAGCTTTGAATAATTAACACAAATAACATTTTATATTTTGTTACATCGAAACGGCTGATCCGATTTGAGTGAAAGTTTGGAATGATGTGTATCATTATCAGATTGAAATTCCCTGAGACTTCTCCACAATCCGTCCATGCATCATACTATTTCAGGCCTGAATGCATGTATAAATGAAATATTATCAAGTAAATGAAAATGTGGGTGAAATAAAACTGGAACGTTGAAACCTAGGAGGATTTAACTATATTTCATCTGGAGTGGATATGAGCTGGTACGGTTGAAGCCACTTTCACTTTCTAGATTTCCCCTCGATCCCCTCCGCCGCCATCTTGACGCTGGCAAGAAATGTAAACAGCTGAGTTCACGAATGGAGCACAGCATAGGTTTTATTATTTTTTATTATTATCTCGTATCTTCCATAGATAGCTATTGTCCTAGGCCATATGTAGGACTATTTTATTTAATCTAATTCATTGACTGATAATTATTTTATTGTGATACACTAGTCCTAGAATTTGATATTTTTATGTATGTTCAGTAAGTTTTACTTCACAAATTTCGTTTTTTATTTAATTGTCGAGGCAGATTATATTCAATTATTTTGCAGCTTATTTCAGATTACTTTATTTTATTCTTTGATAGTCGATGTAAATAATTTTTATGGCTTCATAAATCAAATATTTTGAGAAACCTCTCTAGTTTTAAAGCATAATTAATGAAGGGTATATTTTGTGCAATTTAATTGATGGACTGATAATTATTTTATTGTGATAAACTAGTCCTAGTTTGATATTTTTATGTATGTTTAGTAAGTTTCACTTGAAAATTTTCGTTTTTTATTTAATTGTTGAGGCAAATTATGGGCCCTTTGTATGATTTTGAAGTTTATTTCAGATCACTTCATTTTATTCTTTGATAGCCAATGTAAATACGTTGTATGACTTCATCGATCAAATATTTCAAGAAACCATCCTAGTTTGTATGGCATAATTAACTTTTAATTTTTATAAAGCAATCTTTAAGGGGTATTTTGTTCAAATTAATTGATGGACTCAATAATAAAAAGTGTACTGTGATAATATCTAGTTTGATATTTGTTTCTTTTCAAATGTGTCCTAAATTATATTGCCAATTCTTTATATTTTTGGATTGGATTCATTTATGATACTGAGCCTAAATTGGTGAGTTTGTCATGTACCTATATTATTACTGTTTGACAATCAACCGTATATGTAAGTGTATTGGTAGCTGATCCGACCTTCATGTTTCAGGCCTACAAAATGTCAACTTATTTAATTTGTTTTCTATATTTTTCTTTGATAATTGATTTGAATTAGACCTGTACAATGGTATTATAATTAATTTTCGAACATTTTATTTTATACCACTAGTCAATACCGAGTTTTTTGTTCAATTAATAAACTGAAGCATTAAACTTCTAGTTTATTCTAGCTTCAGCTGGAGTTGAATAATATTGTTATTCAACAGATTATAGAGGCACTTATATAAGTACGCATACATTGATTTAGCTTTTACTATGTCTGTATTACTGTTTTGTCAATGAAATGCATTCATTTGTATTGGTAGCTTATCTGACCTTCAAGTTACAGGCCTACAAATTAAAAAAATAATTGGATTTATTTATAATATTTTGTGCTCTGTTAGTGAATTTAAATTATAGATTATACAAAACTAGCTTGACTTTCGACTAAACGAAACTTATAAGAATAAAACAAGTGAGAAATGTATGAATGTATTCCTATTTCATCACCATTCAAGCTGCAACATTTGCTCCTACCACCTTTACAGAATATATTGCATACCGGTAGTTTGAAGTTTATTCAGTTCAAATCTAGTGGTCTGAACAATTGAACATATACCACTTATATTTTACTGAATATCTCACTTGAAAGGCAGTAGTCTAAGGTATCAAATAATTACTTTTTAAAGTAGTAATGAATAATATAAACGTATGAAGTTACTAGGTCTACTGGGTTATGCTATACATTGACACAGTTTCTTGCCAGCATCAAGATGGCTGCCCAGGGAGAGAAGTGGTGGGAGGTGGCTTCAACTAGTAACGTGCGCGCTCGCATGCCATATCCACTCCAGATGAAATATAGTTAAATCCTCCTAGGTTGAAACACTTGTTTCGTGTATAAGTTATGATTACATGATATTATCGAATAGCACACATTTGTTTGCTAGTTTGCCGTTCAAGCGCGCAATGCAGTGTATATTGATACAAGGAAAACACAGTTTATTTTGTTTCATTTCTTTTTTTTTTGCCATTTGTTAACAGGTGATACGTTTCGAACGTGCACTGTGGATGTTGTCAAGAATGGTTGAATAATATAAAAATATCAAATACAAATAGAACTAATGGAAATAAAAAATAGAAAAGAAAAAATAGAAAAAAAAAAATAGGAAAAATAGAAAAAAGAACCATCATAATGGGTTGTGAGATGAAAATGGAAATATAGAAAATGGAAATCTAGAATGAAGATTATTCTGTCAGCTCAATCTACATCTACATTCTTGAATCTCATCTTTCCGCCATGAAATATATCATTCACTGACGCCAATAGATCCTGGTCATCAGTAGAGAGCGTCGTTAAACTTAATATGATCAAAAAATCGGAAAAATTGAATCATTCGAATAAACATATAAATTCGTCGGACATGTCATTAATTCAGTATGTGATTCAGAGTGTTCATATGAATTTATATATATATATATATATATATATATATACGTATATATATATATATACGTATATATATATATATATATATATATATATATATATATATATATATATATATATATATATATATATATATATATTTCAATATTTGAATGTATTTGGGAAGCAATAATTAAAATCAATTAATTTATTTAGGACAAGACTATTGAAAATTATTTAGACTCAAGTTTGCTATTTATTATTATATATGTACATTTGTTTCTCTTTCTCATTAAAATGTATGGATGTGTTATGTGCCACCGGATTATGAAATGCAATGCATAAAATAAAGTTTCAATTCAGTAATTGAAAAATATTTTTTCTGATAATATCAAAACTTGACTCAAAATCACTGTTCCCCAATTGAGGCTATGGATGAAAGATAGGATAATTTATATTGAAAGGAATTGATACGGTTAAAATACACCACAATCAGTATTCAATTAATAGTCTCCAGGCAGCAATATCTGGATTTCTCACGCTCAATCTAAAAGAAGAACGATTCTCATCTTGGTATCTCTACTCATCCATCCATCCATCCAATCATCCATCCATCCATCATTCATTCATTCTTGTTTCTTCGAAACATACGAAATTTAACATGGGACTAATTGAAAAGTATCAGGCGAATATGAACCACGAAGAGGTATGCGAGATCCCGATACAAGGCTTCAAGTCAAGTTGTGCTGACCGCTTTTAGCGAGCAACTTGGTCGCGTAAAACTGCCTGGCGGCTGTCAGGCAATACGTCACTACAGTTCTATTTTCAAATTGTGTGTTCTACTATTACCACTTATAACTTCCAACTATCTCATGTTACCCTGATACATTTCTCTCGTCCCGTGTTAATATCCCTATACTGATTTCGATGTGGAAACCAGAATCGATGGATAAAATAAATAAAGATCATGTATTTTTCTCTCAAATTATAATTCATCAACTATTATGATATTATCATATATATATATATATATATATATATATATATATATATATATATATATATATATATATATATATATATATATATATATATATATATATATCTAGATATAGATATTTATATTCATGTTATCCTCTATTTTAGTCAGTCACTCCATCAAGACATGCAACGAGTGATTGATACCTCATCAGAACACACTTTATTCTGACAATTAATTGGACGGGCAAACATCTGAATCACATTCTGTTCGATCAAATTAATTCTGTATATTTATTATTTCATTTCATATTGGGTTTTGACGACGCACTGTGATGATGACTGAGATCTATTGGCGTCGGATGAATTATTGATAAGAAGATGGGATGATGAGTTGAAGGTTTTATGGGTAATGGAAAGGATAGTGGGAAGGAAGCGGTCGTGGCCTATATTGTGTGAACCATCCCGGCATTAG
>OZ023335.1:29826450-29827887 GCA_964007535.1 Brachyptera risi | reverse complement strand
AGCAGGAGGGAACAATGTTCAAATGTCAAGAGATTTTTAACAAAATGTCTCCACGTGAAAAATTGTTGAATGAACACTTGAAAAAAGTTAAAACTTGTGAAAACTTGGTGTGGAATTAAACATGGCAATATCTGAGTTATACCTTTTGTTAAGGTAACTGTTGTCATTGGTTCTCACTAACCCTCGTCAAAATAAGCCCAATGAGTTTGTTAGTTCATTCACTTTCTGAACTTCTGCATATGTAGACAATGTATATTTATATATATTTTTTTTAATAACATCGAAACTTGATACAAAATCATTGTTCCCCAATTAAGGCTGTGGATAAAAAGTAGGATCGTTTGGACGGAGCACCACAAGGGCGATCTTACCACACCATTTTAATAATTTACAACCAACGAACTTCAACACCAGGACTGTGCTGTTGGTGACCATACAATTCTGCCGTAGATAAAAGTCTTTCAATTTCCGAAAGTCCGGAACACATTATAAGTAAAAACCGTTTCTGTGATATATATCCGGACATTATCAGCATTGGTATTGAGAGTAAACAAAACACACGAATGTTGATATCTTCCACTTTGAAATAAGTCTCTCGAGCAATGATCACTTCGTTTCATTAACAGCAAATGTAAAGTTCATATATATAATATTTATGGAGAATGGCTGGGACCACCTGGAAAAGTCGTATAAATGTAAAAATCGTATAAATGAGAATCGTATAACTGACGTTCTACTGTATATATAATATTTCAGACGATCCCATCTTTCATCCATAGCCCTAATTGAGGAATAATGATTGTGTATCAAGTTTCGATGTTATTAAAAAAAATATATATATATTCAGACCCACAAGGTCATGATAGATGTCTTGTATGTGGGTTTATCAACAAACATTTTCACACTATTCATGTACTGATGTTCGTGTATAGTCTTATAGTACATAAGTGAGATTGTCACTCACTCAAAGACATAACTAGAATCTATGACTATCAATAACGTAACGGGATAAGCAACATGGCGCTTTCCTTTCACACCATGCGTATATCAAAGGGATACCGCCTCACAAATGTTATGATGATTTGCTGGTATTATTGTATGTTGATCTATACAAGTAATAGATGTAATGCAATCTGTGAATCCAGCTCTTTCCAACTGCATCAAACAATATTGGGATAAATTTAATTTGAATTAGCCAATCTAAATTTGAAATACGTCTGTAAAAGCATTTAGTCCCCTAGTCAATAGCCCTACTGCTATATTCACCATTTGATAACTGGATAATTACTCATCATCTACGAGAAAGATTAAAATCAATGCAATTGTACAACTATGTACTATACACTGAAATACGAACCTAATACGTACAATTTGATTTGAAATTGCGAATCTCAGAAATGTACACGAAAGCGCGCTGATTCCATCTTGGTGAAAACG
>OZ023335.1:29811450-29821450 GCA_964007535.1 Brachyptera risi | reverse complement strand
GAATATATACTGGTGGAATATAGTGGAATATAATATTACATCGTATATTCAAGAAAATCCTGAAATATTCCTTCTACGCAGACACTTTTCATTTTATTCCATCTTTTCATCTCGCCAAGTTGATTTTTCACTTCTTGTTGGTAGCTTATGATGAAATATCACCAGGCAAAAGGTTTTGGAAAGTAGTGAAATTTTGATCATTTTTATGTTTCATATTTCGGATTTTTACTTCAAATCTGCCATGTAGTTACTCATTCCAGAATTGAAATGTTAACATTGATCAATGCATGTTGGTTACTGTTCCGTGAATATATAGGGCTGGAGTGGTTGAACTACTCTACTAGGAAAACGCTCTATACGCGTTGTAAGACGAGCGGAAAGTAATAGTATGTCGACTTCATTGCCAAACTTTTGCCCACATTCGCCAATTGGGTGACATTTAAGTTAGAAATGGGTAAAAACTGCTTCGAGTGGTACAATTTAGCACATTTTATGGTTTATCATCGAAATGGCTCACCCGATCAAGCTGAAATATTTCAGAAATGTGTATCAAAATGTAAATCAACTTCACGCGGAATTTCATTTTTTTTTTAAATGAAATATTTTCTTTCTTTTCCGACGTGTTATTCTGATGAGCATTTTTGAAATTTCTTAAATTCATAAAAAAAAAGTTACCATACGATACTGCCACAAAACTATACAGATCTGAGTTAGATAGAAAACCATTATTAAAAAAGGTTTGAAGTTGATAGCTGTAGCCGTTTGACCTGTGGAGAACCGACAAAAAAAAATTTTAAAAAAAATTTAAAAAAAAAAAACATAAAAACGAGCACCAATTTTTTTCAGTATGTCAAATTGAATCCTCGCTAAAGCTCGTTTGATAATCCTCTTCTTCTGAAATACTAAATTGAAATATAGTGTATTAATGTCGTAAGAGTTACTATTCCGGAGAATAGGTTGGGGCACATAAAGACCAGCTATATGGTGAGGGTTAATTGACTAATGATTTGAATCTTGCATTCTTCTTTCATTGTACTCTTTTCAAGTCTTGTTCGGTGGGTTATTAGGAGGCCTCTTCACATGTTGCCTACCAGCTTGATCGCAGTCGCTAAGGAGCCAAGTTGGCAACGGAAAATCAATCATCGTAGGCCCTATCAACATACAATTGCCACTTAAATGATCACCAGTATTAAATACATGCTCGTATTGCTCGCTCAAAAAGCTTCAGTTTGTGGTATGTTTTCAACACTGTCAAAATCAAAAGAGTCAACATGTTTCCACCTATTTTTCACTGTTTTGATGATTTTTTCAGAGTTATATAATATATAATTAGGATTTTTGAAAGATGTAGAGGCACAGATATACCCATTATGTGGTTTCATTGCAGGAAGAATCATACTGATTGGTTCCACCGTTTACTCAACATATTGTGTTGTAAGCCAGAGCCCTGCATTGGCGCTTTTTGTCATCTTTAAGCCGTTCCCTGCAGGTTTTACTCATGGGTTGTGAGATGTGAAATAGCCTCTTTATGCATTTTCATCTGAGAAAAGTTGGGTTCACCGATTTTTTTTTTGTTGTTGTTTTTAAATATTCAAATGATGAGAGCTTCTGCTTTAGGCCTACAAACAGAATTGTTATGGATGATAGACACTCGTGGAGTAATTAACGGGGTCCACTCCATGAACCTTGTCTGAGCGGCACTGCGCACGCTGGCTGCGCATCACAACAAACAGCGGACAGACGGACAGACGGACAGACAGACGGCAGGTATATCGACACCTGTTGATGTGTCTGAACGCTTGGCTGATGGGCCGTGCAAACACCTTGTTTACATTCGTGCTCACACGGAGTCTCATGTGTTGCCATGGTGAGACACAGACACTATCCGTCCAATCACTGATCCGATCACTGCGAGTGTATGGAACTGCAGATCCATCACACACAAACACACACACACACACCAGCATGGATAGATATATATTCATATATATATATATATATATATATATATATATATATATATATATATATATATATATATATATATATATATATATATATATATATATATATATATATATATATATATATATATATATATATATATATATATATATATATATAAATAAATATATATATATATATATATATATGTATATCATAAATATATATATATATATATATATATATATATATATATATATATATATTCATATATATATATATGTATGATAATTGAACTTCTTGGATACGAATGCGATCGATTCAATATCGAGATATTTGAGATATCTTATATTTTCCATATATATATATATATATATATATATATATATATATATATATATATATATATATATATATATAAATATATATATATATATATATATATATATATATATATATATATATATATATATATATATGATAAAATGTCACTTTTAGGAGATTTGCCACTCCTTGAAACAACTGGTGGCTCTGAAAAGAGCCCGGGGTTTCGACGTTTCGGCTGAAAACGTTCAGCCATCTTCAAGAGACGATGTAGGTATAGTAGCCGGCAATCGAGTGACTAAGCGCTCTCCGAAGCCAGGCCTCATACATGATGTCTGGGATAGCACCGCACAACCGATTGTGCACGGCCTTTTTGAGGGCCACTGCCAGTTCACCACGCGTCCAAGTCAGAGCCGAACATGCTAGGTCCTCATGAGGGTCACTGCTAGTATGCCACGCGACTTTCCGAGCCGAGCTCAGTAAAACTGTTAACTCAGTAAAATGGTCTCAACTTGAGTTCAATATTGGTCCCAACTCAGTAAAATGGTCCCAACTTGAGACCAATATTGGTCCCAACTCAGTAAAATGGTCCCAACTTCAGACCAATATTGGTCCCAACTCAGTAAAATGGTCCCAATTTGAGACCAATATTGGTCCCAACTCAGTAAAATGGTCCCAACTTCAGACCAATATTGGTCCCAACTCAGTAAAATGGTCCCAATTTGAGACCAATATTGGTCCTAACTCAGTAAAATGGTCCCAACTTAAGACCAATATTGGTCCTAACTCAGTAAAATGGTCCCAATTTGAGACCAATATTGATCCTAACTCAGTAAAATGGTCCCAACTTGAGACCAATATTGGTCCTAACTCAGTAAAATGGTCCCAATTTGAGACCAATATTGGTCCTAACTCAGTAAAATGGTCCCAACTTGAGACCAATATTGGTCCTAACTCAGTAAAATGGTCCCAATTTGAGACCAATATTGGTCCTAACTCAGTAAAATGGTCCCAACTTGAGACCAATATTGGTTCTAAATCAGTAAAATGGTCCCAATTTGAGACCAATATTGGTTCTAACTCAGTAAAATGGTCCCAACTTGAGACCAATATTGGTCCTTACTCAGTAAAATGGTCCCAATTCGAGACCAATATTGGTTCTAATTCAGTAAAATGGTCCCAACTTGAGACCAATATTGGTTCTAACTCAGTAAAATGGTCCCAATTTGAGACCAATATTGGTTCTAACTCAGTAAAATGGGCCCAACTTGAGACCAATATTGGTCCCAACTCAGTAAAATGGTCCCAACTTGGGACGTCCTAAACTTAGGACTCTTTGCGAATCCGTGCCCAGGACTATAAGTGTTCACCCTTGCTGACCGCTGACATTGAGTGCTGACATTGAGTGCTGACCTGGGGCAAGTGAGCCTGCACACATGGTTACTTGTGCGTGGTCTATCGGGCCGACCGACCGTGTAACCTGGCACCCCTGACTGCCTCCAACCCACAACACTGGCCAGTCGAGCCTCGCGGGACAATGACGTCACTCACTCGAACTGTGCTCCAGTCGACTGAGCTACGGAGGGCGGTTTTTACTTGTGTATTCATAGATCCTAGTGGTTAAGGTTACCCGGATATGCTAAATAGTTTTTTTTTTTATCTTTCCCCCCAATTACGTCACCCTGCCCAATCAGATCAGATGAAATGCATCGGTCACTTCACTATTCGTCCCATCAACACTGAATAGCACAGAGTAGGATAGATTGTGCAAGGCAACTTTTCACATTGAAAATATTCGATACAAATTCTCAATGAAGTTTTCAACATCTTATCTCATTTTCTTCTCATTCAGGATATCTTCAAGTTTTCTTTCCTCCAGAAAGGACTTTTCACGAAGTGATACTTCCCACAATCAATAGCCGAGAAGTAGACACATCGAATGAATATCTATATCAATGTTTAGATAGTTCTGCTGAACCTGGTTGTTATCTACTAGGCAAACGCGTTATGTGTCGCCGCGTTGATGGATGAGCTGGAACATATCAACTCATCTTTGGATTGGTTATTATATATATATATATATATATATATATATATATATATATATATATATATATATATATATATATATATATATATATATATATATATATATATATATATATATATACACCTTGAGATCCAAACCATTACTTCACTGCCATCTTATTTTCCATTATTAATTTCTATGATAATAAAGGCTTTGTTTTTATCGTTTAGATTTTTAAGAGGTGACACCTGTGGCGTGGATTTAATAGGTATCTTAATAGCTTTGAGTGATTTAAAAAAATTACATTATATATATTTTTTTACATCAAAACGGCTGATCCGATTTGAGTGAAAGTTTGGTACAATGTGTATCATCATCAGATTGAAATTTCTTGAGAATTTGAATTCTTTCGGATGAAATATTTTCCATGAATTTTTTATCTGGGTTATTCTTATGGGATTTTTGAAACCTTTGAAATGATTTTCCTCAGAAGTGGTTCAACCGATCGCGCCTCAAAACTATACAGTATTGAATTGGATAATTATATTTGTGTGTGCCAAGTTTCAACTGATTTTGAATTTTCGTCTGACCTGTGGAACGCGAACAAAAAAAAAACCAAAAAAAAAGTCATTTTTTTCGGGTATGGTGAAATTGAGTCTTCGCTTCGCTCATCCAATTATTGTCATTATTTCTAGTCGCACTGCGCAGGCTTGATTATAATCATCCACCAATGTAGGCCAAGGTATTATCATTCACATTATTCCACAACGATGTGTCTACTATTCAGCCAACGCTTTGTTAATTATTAGAACCAATAATACAAGTTCTTAAATGCAATGTATTTTTCTAGCCTCGACGATTTTGTGAGCGAATGCACAGTTATATAAACCTTGATGTGATATGGTTCAGCAAATCGTTCTAGTAGGCCTATATATCACCAAGAGTGAATTCAAACTCCAGTTCCTTATATCAACTTATAGCAAGTAAAACATTGACTATAACAAAGATGAAATGGATATGTAATTTGTTTAGGTCCAGTAATACCAAAGTGGGAGTAGCTCCAACTGTCAGTTCAAAGTTGTTATCACTATGGTTACCTGCGTTATTTGTTTTCACCAACTCTCAGATAACTGCTAACTGGACTTGTTAATACTGGGCCTCAGACCAATGGGAGGCAAAGGGGGTTGTGGGGGAGTTGAATAGGTTGATTGAAAGGAATGAGTAGGGGTATGGGGGTAGGCGAAGTCATGATGGAGCGGTAGTTATGAAGGGTGCTAGATTAGATGTGAGCAAAATTTCTTCCTTAAGAGGCCGCAGGTGCTCAACACGGGCTCGTTGTCCGCTTGCTTCAGACTCGAGTTCAACATGCATCGTGTGCTAGGCGCAACCCATAGACTAGCCCTCCGAACTCAGATTCACGTAAACGCCGTTAATTCCCTTACTCACACTTTTGATATATTCCACTGTCTATATTGTTTTTCGGTATTCAAAAATATGTATCTAGGTTTCCGTGAAACCTAATGAATTTTTTCATTTTCCATTTGAGAAATTTGATAAATCACACATTTTTGGTTCAAAATTCTGTGAATGCGGTAACCTCCGTTTTTCAATTATCATCAGACTTCAAAACCAATCATATTGATATCTCAAAATTTACGGCCGTGAGAGTTTGCGGCGTGAAATACGGGCCAAATACAATTATTGTATTTGAGAGGGATGTGAGAAGGGTGAAATAATAATTCCGTAAGAAGGTGAGGGAGGCGGTCCAATGATAGGGAACTTGCCACCGTGCCACGTGCATGTATGCGCAACTGTAAGATATATATAATAACGATAATAATAATGAAGTTTAATGAAGTTTTTGAAAATGTCTTTGAAAGTCCATCCACATGGGTGTGAGCTACATGATGTACAACACAGTTATTCAGTGTTGTACATCGTGAGAGCTTGAAGGTGTATGAAGGAGATGATCACATATGGAATAAAAACAACGTTCTCGTAGATTTGATTGGAAGCTTGTCTGAAAGTTGTTATATTTGAAAGTGAATCATTGTCACATGTTAATTGACTGTGGATAATTAACGTCAATTCTTTCTGATATCACTCAACGACCCCACCAACAACCAGCTTCTTTGAGGGTACGAATATTTAAAATATTTAAGAATAATGCTCACAAATACCCCATGCCTTCTACCTAACTTCAATGACAACATCCTACTTCACTTCAGTATCTAAAACAGTGCCTTAGCTGGCTGAGCCACTGGGATAAGACCGAAGATGTTCGCCATCTTGTTTGCTCGCCAGTGACGTCATGTGCGCGTGGTGTGTGCCTATTGGTCGGAACGAGAGCTCGAGTGTTAATGAGCCTTCTAGATAAGAGAGAGGGAGATGGACGGAGAGATAGGAGAGAGAGATGGAGAGCTAGTGTGTTAATGAGTTGGACGGAGAGAGAGAGAGAGAGAGAGAGAGAGAGGGAGATGGCAGAGAGAGAGGGAGAGCTAGTGTGTTAATGAGATGAACAGAGAGACGGAATGAGGCTGTAATTAGCCAAGCTACACTGATTATTAGGAAGAGAAAGAGAGAGAGAGAGAGAGAGAGAGAGAGAGAGAGAGAGAGATCGCAGGAAGCAGATAGAGGAGAGAGATACGGTACGGCGCGTGCCATGCTGATATACGTACAGTCACAAGAGAAAACACACAACACACTCATATACTAGAGACCTCAAGAGAAGAAAATGGTCATCTCTTAAAGGAATCATTGTTGATACTCTAGTTATTGTGACGAGTTGTCAAGTGGCTAGCACACTGAACCGTCATTCAGGAGACCGGGGTTCGATTACCGCCATGGTCGACCATCCTGACAGGTGTTTTTCTTGGTTTGTCGTTCAGGTCAATACTGGGATGGTTCCTTAACAACAGGCCACGACCGACTCCTTCCCACTATCCAAAACACCTAATAAAATAACCTCTCATCTCATCATCTCATTCATCATCCACCGACGCCAATAGATCGTAGCCATCAGTATGGTGCGTCGTTAAAACCCAATATATAAAAAAAACAGAAGAGAACCACGATGCACCCTCGTCAGAATGGTCGACCATTGCGGGAATCTAACCCCGATCTCCTGAGCGACGGTTCAGTGTATTAACCACTCGGCCACATGTCTCAGTATGACTATATTGTGAGGCACACGATATTATGTACAAGATGAATAGAGATTGTTCTAAGATCTTTGTAAGACGAACAATTGTCTTTTAATTGTTTCTCTCGTCTAATTGTCCCCGAGTTCCAGTCTGAATGTGGCGCGCTGTGATTGGTCCGGAGAGCTCTGAAAGCGTGACGCGGCCAGGCCTGCTGTACCACGTGACACGTGACACGTGACGTCACAGCGGCACGGTGACAAGACGCCACGCGACAGCAAGCGAGATAACTACCTATGCCTCTCGCCTCCATTGTCAACCAACACTAATTGCTCTGACATACACAGTTTCTATTTGTAATTGGAGAGATTATATTTAGGAAAACGCGTTGTGAGATGAACTTGAAAGTATGTAGGCCTAAATCTGGAATGTTGAATATACTGTCAGCTTGATCCACATCTACAGACCTTGGATTACTTCAGACGTTCGAAAACCTTACCTGCAACTTGTTGATATTCATTGTGCTGCTACTTGTCGCATATACACTTTGCAACACCAATTGATTCAAATATTCAACAAAATGTATACAATTAGTGCGTTTTCTTTGTTATTTCTCATCCGATTGTTGTGAAAGTGACTGAAAGAATATATAATGACTTTCTTCATATACAGTGATAACAAAAACTAATTATTTCAGAAATTATCGAAGACATACACAATTTCTACTTGTAATTGTAAGATTTTAACCATGAAAACGCAGTATATGCGTTGAGAGATGAACTTGGAAGTATGGAAATCTGGATTGTTGAGTATTCTGGCAGCTCAATCCACATCTATAGACCTTGGATCACTTCAAACGTTCAGAATCCTCACCTGCAACTTGTTGATATTTATAGTAACCTGCAACCTGTTGCATAGACACTTTGCAAAACCAATTGATCCAAATATTCAATAAAATGTACACGTTTATTGCGTTTTCTTCATTATTTCTCATTCGATTGTTGTAAAAATCTCTGAAAAGATATATAATAATATTTTTCATATTCTGTGAGAATTTGAGAGCTTTTGAAAAATTCTTGTTTTTCAAGTATTTTTCCTCCGGGTTATTCTTACGAGGATTTTCCAAACTTTCCGATTATTTTCCGGAAAAACCTTCCGACCGATTCCTCTGAATAACAATCCCAACCTATTCTGGTATGACACCAACGTTCAGAAAAAGTTTCAAGTTGATTGATTCATTTCTCTGACCTGTATGCCGCGTACATAATTACAAAAAAAAAAAATAAAAACGAAGCACATTTTTTTTCAGGGTGTGAAATGGAAAGCTTCACTACGCTCATCTAATAACTTGTCAGCTCAATATACATCTACGGACCTTGGATTGCTTCAAACGCTTAAAAACCTTACTTGCATCTTGTTGATATTTACAGTGCTGCAATCTGTCGCATAAACACTTTGCAAATCCAATTGATCAGAATATTCAATAAAATGTCCACTTTTATTGCGTTTTCTTTGTTATTTCTCATTCGATTGTTGCAAAAATCTATGAAAAGGTGTTTGATAGTATTGTTCATATTGGGTGAAAATTTGAGAGCTTTTGAAAAATTATTGTTTTTCAAGTATTTTTCCTCCGGGTTATTCTTATGAGGATATTTCAAACTTTCCGATTTTTTTCCGGAAAAAACGTCGAACCGATTTTTCTGAAAAACAATCCCAACCTATTCTGGTATGACACCAACGTTCAGAAAAAGTTTCAAGTTGATTGATTCATTTCTCTGACCTGTATGCCGCGTACATAATTACAAAAAAAAAAAAAACATAAAAACGAAGCCCATTTTTTTTCAGGGTGTGAAATGGAAAGCTTCGCTACGCTCATCTAACAATCCTTCATACTGTTGTCATATATACACATATTCATACGTACATTTTTACATAGTCAGTTCAACATAAGAAGTATTAACAGATGGCATAATATAAATAAGGTGCTCCAACTCACATACTGATAACATGAACGGTATTTGTGGTTTCTTGCGGTCAGTTCAGAGCCAAAGGTCCCGATTGCCTGTCACGATTCAGCGGATTCCCTTGTGAACTAGATGTAGATAAGAGTGGCTACGGTACCGGTGGCATTGTTCAACTCGCAAAATCTATAATTCTCGTAATCTACTTGTTGAGCATTGCTGTTTTATATGAGTGGATAGAATAGCGATAGTTGCGCTACAGGAAATCGGGACCCTGGTCTCGGGAACTGACCCCGGAAATATTTCACTTTCAAGACCCGAGTTGGGTCACGTCCTCTATATTATGATAAAATAGGTTGGTATCACTACATCGTGCCACTACCGTACAGGCTAACCACTTGTAGCCACAACTGTACAGGCTAACCACTTGTAGCCACCACTGTACAGGCTAACCACTTGTTACCTCTACTGTACAAACTGACCACTTGTAGCCACCACTCTACAGGCTAACCACTTGTTACCTCTACTGTACGACGAGGTCTCCTTGTAACCACGTATAACTCATCGGGCAACGAGCGGACGTTCCGAGTTCACATGAATAT
>OZ023335.1:29791450-29806450 GCA_964007535.1 Brachyptera risi | reverse complement strand
TTTCTTAGAGAGGAACACGAAATTTGAAAATTGAAAAATTAGGTTTTCATTTATTTTATTTTTTTTTGCGTTTGTTCAGCAGTTATCCGAACAGATGTTTGCAATATCTCGAATGGTTCATTTACCACGCAGGGCACAACAGTGAAAAAAAAACCTGGGTCCTGCTATTTGCTTTTATCTTCCGGACTTCAAATCGAGATCTTGAGTCAAATTTCTCCCAGATGTAACACAATACGTTGAATCTGAATATGGACACGGCGTTACACTGAAAAATTACAATCTACCACAACGTCGCCGAGAATTTGAGCACTCTTCGGCCGCCACGGCCGACACCTCTGCTCTGAGAATGAACTTTTCGTAAACAATTCGGAGAAACATTCTTCTCTATCCGGTGGTCTTCACGCAAACGTTTCCACCCACCCGTCCGTCTGCCACATTTTCCCGTTGTAACCACTGCTGATTACTTGAAAAAAATAGTCATCAATTAATTTGTCATCAATAATTAATTTGTCATAAATTAATCTGTCATCAATTTGTCATCAAATTCCGGATTTTTTTTTCTTGACATTTGTACATTATCGCATCCGAATCGACGTGCTGAAAAACTAGCACAATCAAATGACCAGTGTGGAAATGGCGAGCATTTCACTTTCGGAAAAATCTGTTCCAATTCACGGTCCATGTTGGAAATTCTTTCGTCAATTAACATTGGTCTTATGAGACTAAAACATGGATCCGGTTTTAGCCCATATCTTTTGGACTTCGTATCAAGAATCTTAAGTGCATATTTTTTAGATGAACAACAGTTTTTTAAACCCGAATATGAATACAGTATCACGCTAAGAAATTTCTGTCGACCGCTACGTTGCCGGGAAGGTGCCAGGCCGTGGCGGCCTGAAGGGGTTTTTCACGGCGACGTTGCGGTCAACCGGAATATTTCAGCGTAATACCGTGTCCATACTCGAGTTCAGCGGACTGTTTTTCATCCAGAAAAATTCATTCTAGAACCCGATTTCGATGTCCGGAAGATTTGGGCCAAAAACCGGACTCATGTTTTAGTCGCATGAGGTCAATGTTGATTGGCAATAGTGGCAATTGTGAATCGAGTGTTGATACATATTTAGGATGCCGAGTCATATTTATATTCATAGCTTATATATATTCATATATATATATATATATATATATATATATATATATATATATATATATATATATATATATAAAAAAAAAAATTTCTTCTTTTTTTTTCTTTCATTTTTATTCTTAAATACATATATATATATATATATATATATATATATATATATATATATATATATATATATATATATATATATATATATATATATATATATATATATATATAATATTTATGTATATATATATATATATATATATATATATATATATATATATATATATATATATATATATGTATATATATTCAAGATGATAGTTAGTTCGTTGAACTAGCTGTATGTGGATATTTAGTTGATATTATGATAGCCAGATGGACATGATGATTCTCCACTATTAAAATACAAACTTAAGTGGTTCTGATGGATATAAGTAAGAGTCATGTGGACTTCTCCTCGATATGGACTATATTAAAATGAACAACACCAAATAAATTCACATGCAATTCTATTTTTTTATCGCAGAATATAATTATCCAAACTGGACATACAAGTCTTCATCACACAGCCTTGGTACCAACACCATCTCATTGCACATGCGCACTATTCTAACTACTCCACTGCGCACGCATTCTTCTGACAACCTCACTGCGCAGGCGTACTACTGACAACCTCATGGCGCAGGCGCTTTACCAACCACCTCATTGCGCAGGCGTACTACTGATCACCCCACTAACACACGCATCGATCACAAAGTACATCATATACCCCGCCAGATCCCCCGCGTGGTTCCTAGCCATCTGCACACACCTCCCCACCTCCCCCCTCATCATCTCCGCGTCATCACCGCTCTGCGCTTCGTAGACCTCCACACTGGAGTCCAGCATCGCGTAGCGGTTCCCAGCAGCCAGTGTGGACATCAGGAGACATCTCCTAGCTTCCTCCAGGACCTCCTCGGAGGGCTCCGTTCCCTCGGGAAGACACGTACTGACCGAATCCAGAGAACTATCATCAATAGACTTTAAAGATTCATCAAATAGAACCATCTCGTTGTTATAGTCCATCTGTAGATACTCTAAATCTGCAAGACAATATTTCAGATTTCTCTCTCCCTCTGCAACGATATCATCTGCCTTCTCGCTCTGGCCGACAGTACAGTGTTGATACTGCGGTCCTAACGCTTCAGTGTCAGCAATCTTCTGGTGCATCTGGACGCCAAGTGATATGATGGCAGTGTTGGCGGAGTCGGATAGTTGGCAGGCGTAGTCCACAGCGTCGGGGATAGCTGGATTGGCGGTTGCCATGGCGATCAGGTTGACGGTGTGGTTGTGGTAGAAGGCGAGACGGTCGAGAGCTTCGGAGAGTTCTTGTTCGAGGTGTTTGTGTTGGGGAGGGGATGACGTGCCTAGCTGTACCTGGGGGAAGAAAGGGGGTTAGGGGGGTTTGCTTCATGAGCCCATAGTCAACTGGGCTGTTTGGGGTGCTCACATCTATCATATATATATATATATATATATATATATATATATATATATATATATATATATATATATATATATATATATATATATATATATATATATATATTTAAATACTTATATGAATATATATATATACATATATATATATATATATATATATATATATATATATATATATATATATATATATATATATATATATATATATATGTATATATATATATATATATATATATATATATATATATATATATATATATATATATATATATATATATATATATATATATATATATATATATATATGTATATATATATATATATATATATATATATATATATATATATATATATATATATAATTGTATATATGGATATATATATATATATATTCATATATATATATATATATATATATATATATATATATATATATATATATATATATATATATATATATATATATATATGTATATGTTTATATATATATATATATATATATATATATATATATATATATATATATATATACATATATATATATATATATATATATATACATATATATATATATATATATAATATATATATATATATATATATATAATATATATATATATACATATATATATATATATATTTATATATATATATATATATATATATATATATATATATATATATATATATATATATGTATATGTTTATATATATATATATATATATATATATATATATATATACATATATATATATATATATATATATATATATATATATATATATATATATATATACATATATATATATATATATATATATATATATATATATATATATATATATATATATACATATATATATATATATATATATATATATATATATATATATATATATATATATATATGTATATATATATATAAATATATATATATATATATATATATATATATATATATATATACATATATATATATATATATATATATATATATATATATATATATATATATATATATATATATATATATGTATACATTCATTATATCATTATATAATATCATTATATTAAATATATTGTAATACATTATATATTACATTAATCCAAATGAACAAACATCTTCACTATCTTTTCCCATGCTCATAAACTAGTCATTGACTCAAGAATTATATCCACACCAAGTAAATTAATGCTACGCCATTTGATTGATATGACATTTTATCACTGTCAAATCAATCACTTCCAAGATAATAAAACGTCAATGAATTCTATCACACTGTTGTTATCTATCGACGTATCATCTCTAACCTGATAGAGCTCACAAAAATTGTATGTCTAATTGATTGACGTGACGAAATAGGCGTGGCTTCACCAGTCGGCCAGTTGGATCATATCATTTGTAGTCATTTGAAGATACTCCGATTGAGTATTTGAATTTGACTATATAGTTCCAACAGCCCTGTTGATTGGATGGTATGATTTGTGACGTCATGGGGGCGGAGACTGCGAGTCGTCAATTAAAGAGCATACACATTTTTTGAGTATGGATTTATTTTTCTTTCAATGACACTGGTTTGTGAATATCGGCAAGAAATAGTGGAGATAAATCTGTATATAAAGATAAAGATGTATAATATATATATATATATATATATATATATATATATATATATATATATATATATATATATATATATATATATATTCGTTTTCTAATTTAAGGGAGATGGATCCACAATTTCTAATATCTGTATACTATCATCTATAATATTATCTATATATCATTATATATGATATATAATATTACATATAATCCATAACATGATCTGTATCTTCATCTTTGAAGATGTATTTTCTCCCTTGAATGACGTCACAAACCTGAGACTGGATTCTGATCTCTGACGTCAGAGCAGACTTGAAATAATCATCTCGATTTGAGAAATTGAATCAATTGATCTATCCTCCAGGTCCCGTCTGAGTCGTGACGTAGACATTACTAGATTCTTCCCATGTTTCTGTACAGAATCGGTAAGAGGCCTCTTCACATGTTGCCTACCGGGTTGATTGCAACGGAAAACCAATCATCGTATCAACATACAGTTGTCGGTTAAATGATCACTAGTATTCAATACGTGCTCGTACGAAGAGCTTTAGTTCGTGGTATGTTTTCAACCCTTTCAAAATAATTGTCGAAAATCAACATGTTTCTACCTGTTTTTCATGTTTTTCACGATTTTTTCAGAGTAATTTAACGGAGAATTAGTATTTTTTGTGAACGTTGAGGAACAGATATACTCATTGTTGTTTTATTGCATAACAAATTAGACTGATTGGTCCCACTGTTTACCCACCGTGTGTTGGGAGCTAAAGGCGTGTATTGACGCTTTTTGCGTCTCCCTATAGGTTTTACTCATGGGTTGTGAGATGTGAAGTAGCGTCTTAATGCCCACGTCAAAATTCATGCGGTCTCTGGAGGACTGAAGAATAACCAATATCTCTGAAATTTGAATGATAATTTCTATTTTTCTTTGAAATGAGGAAGAAATATCGACATTATTATAGATGAGCGTAGCGAAGACTCCATCCCACTCTTATAGAACTTTTTCAGTGTGTGTGTTTTTTTGTAAGCACTCCACAGGTCGCACGGTTTGACTGATCAACATGAAATTTTCTTTTTACACGCAAACTCATCCAACTTAAAACTGTATAGTTTTTCGGATGAATCGGTGAACCGATTTTGAGAAATATCATCTCAAAGTTTCTGAAAGCCTCATAAGATTAGGCCGGGCAAGAAAATTTAGAGAATAAAATTTCTCCGAATGAAATAAAAAAATTTATAAATGGGTTTACATGAATAATACACATTATCACAATTTTGTATGTAATTCGAATGAGCCGTTTTGAAGAAAAAAAATAAATTAACTGTTTTTATTCATCGAATATGAAGGAATGATAGCAGAATTATGTTACCAAGATTCACTGCTCTCTGGATTCGATATTTGTCCAACAATAAATTATTCTTTATCGCGTCAAGGTTTGTAGAATACCATAAGTCGATATAAAGTATCAAATGTAGGTCCACTTATACTCTTATTCTACCTTATTCAGATATATATCTCTCATCTTACAACGCATGTGCTGCATTTGGCCAGTTAGAATCTAGCTGTCCCCTTATAACCTAGCTGTTGGTGGGGTCGTTAAGCTAAAAACCAGAATCTAGCTGTCCCCGTATAACCTAGCTGTTGGTGGGGTCGTTAAGCTAAAACCCAGAATCTAGCTGTCCCCGTATAACCTAGCTGTTGGTGGGGTCGTTAAGCTAAAACCCAGAATCTAGCTGTCCCCGTATAACCTAGCTGTTGGTGGGGTCGTTAAGCTAAGAACCAGAATCTAGCTGTAGGGTTGTGAAGGGTTGAGAAGTCCTCTAATAAGTGTACTGACCTGCAATGCCAATACAACCAGTAACACAGCGAGTGTTGTTCCCATCTTGCCCGCGTTATTTCTCCCGCGTCAATACACGGCCTTCTGACCAACACTCACCTCACTGTGTGATCAACAGGGCTTAGCACGGCCTTGAGATGAACCAGCAGTAATCCAACCCGCTCATCGCTCACACCACGAGATAACGACGCGTCAACAGACAGATCAACAACAGCTGATAGCTTCGGGCAACTATCTTAATCAACAATCAAAAATAAGTATTCATATTTTTATCTATACTATAGAAACTAATTACTCATTTTTTTCTGGAAGATTCACTCATAATCTGCACAGAATCTCCAGAACATTGACATAATCGAGTATTGTCTACCTAATGAGATTAGTGGCCGAGTGATTTGAACACTGAACCGTCATTCCGGAGACCGGGGTTCGATTCCTGCCATGCTTGACCATCCTGACAGGGTTTTCCTCTGTCGTTCAGGTCATTACTAGGATGGTTTCTAACAACAGGCCACGACCGACTCCTTCCCACCATCCCATCATATCAGATATCATTCACCGACTCCAGTAGATCGTAGCCATCAACACATTGTGCTGTTATAACCCAATGCAGATAGATGAATGAATAAACGTCAACGTCACGACTAAATCGTCGAAAACTGGGGGTGAATTCAGGTAGACTTTACTCTCTTGAATAGCTATCTTATCGTAAATATAAGACAGAGCTAATTCCAGTACGTTTTTGATGTCGTTTGACCATTTACGATGTGTAAATTTAGGCAATTACTGCAGCTGTCGTATTATATTCACGCTAGCTCTAATGTAAGAGAGTGAAAAAAGTACCTGAACTCGCCCCCTGGTGGGTGAATAAAAATAATTCATAACTTCTGAAATTGAGATGAAGTTTCTAGTGTCCTCCAGAATTGAATGGATAAAAGTCGTCACTATCCGTTATAATCTTGTGGCAGATTTGCGCAGATCTCCTTTAATACATAATTGAAGATACACTTCACTGTGACATGCACATGGACCGTTGTTGCATGGACTCGCAGACCACGTCGTGACACGTCACAAGGCAGGAGAGTCTTATGGGCCGTGACCGTCTTCATCAGTAAAGCTATTCGTGATTAAAAGCTAACCAGGTGGCAGCACTGTCGACCTGGGCCGTCCGGAGACAGTGAGGCCTAGATGTCATGTGGTTGTATGCTTACACACATTATATTTGTGAACAATATTGTAATTTTAGAGATACTAGATATTTAGAGATACTCTGATAGGCAATGTCAATTCACCTACATAACAATCAGCCCATTTGATTGGATGTTTTGTTTTGTGACGTTTATGGGCAGGTCAATCACTAGTCGTCAATTACTCGATGAAAATTATAACAGATAATTTGATTATACAATTGATTAATCAATCAATCAATCAACCACATACATCCATCCTACCTGATTTGGTTCGTTGCGAGCCACAACATTTAACACAGGAATTGTCCCGATGTATCAGGCGAATATGAACTACGAAGAGGTATGCGAGATCCTAATACACGGCTTCAAGCCATCTCGAGCCGGACCGCATCTAGTGAGCCATTAGGTCGCGTAAAACTGCCTGGCGGCTGTCTCTATGCTCAGCCGTCCTTGTTCGTTGCGAGCCACGAATTTTAACACAGGATTTGTCCCGATGTATCAGGCGAATATGAACTACGAAGAGGTATGCGAGATCCCAATACACGGCTTCAAGTCATATTGTGCCGGACCGGAGTTTGTAAGCAGCTAGGTCGCGTTAAAACTGCCTGGCGGCTGTCACTACGCTTAACCGTGCTTCTTACGCAATCTCACGCTACTTCTCTATCTTTGAATGTTGAATTATTTTCATTCACATGGAATGATAAATAAATTCATCAGGGCAGAATGAAAATATGCATCATTGATAAAATAATGCTTGGATAAGAAGTCTTCTTCAACTGAAGCGAGTGTATGAAGATGGCGTCCGGAGAATGAGGTTATCACGAATCAATAATAATATATAATAATATAATATATA
This sequence comes from Brachyptera risi, assembly GCA_964007535.1. Taxonomy (NCBI): domain Eukaryota; kingdom Metazoa; phylum Arthropoda; class Insecta; order Plecoptera; family Taeniopterygidae; genus Brachyptera; species Brachyptera risi. The sequence continues at coordinate 29,798,342 of OZ023335.1, read as the reverse complement.
ATGATATTATCAATAACAGAAATTAATTGTTACAAATCCAAGAACATCATGAAGAAAACACTTCTGAATCTGACACTGATTGATGTGGGAGATTTGTGTTCCAAATCATTCAATTGATGTATTGTGAAATGTATTCATTGTGACATTTATTAGGCGTGACATTTCATTCATAGGTCACTAGGAAAACGCTATTTACGCGTTGTGAGACGAGCGGATGATAATACTATGTCGATATTTTTGCCAAATTTTTGCCTACATTCGCCAATTGGTTGGCATTTAAGTTAGAAATGGGTAAAAACTGCTTCGAGTGGTACAATTTAGCACAAATCATGTTTTTCTTCAAAATGTCTGACCAGATCAAGCTGAAATTTTCCCGAAATGTGTATCAAAATGTAATTTAGCTTCACGCAGAATTGAATTTTTTTGAAAATATTTTTTTTCCGCTGTATTATTCTAATGGGTATTTTTTGAAATTTCTGAAATTCATAAGAATAAAAGTTACCACCCGTTGATGCCACAAAACTAAACAGATGTAAGTTAGATGAGGAACCATAGTGGAAAAAAAGTTTGAAGTTGATAGCTGTAGCCGTTTGACCTGTGGAGAATCGACAAAAAAAAAACTTAAAAAAAGACATAAGAACGAACACCAATTTTTTTCCGTATGTCAAATTGAATCCTCGCTAAAGCTCGTATGATAATACCTAACTCTTCCAGTGTATTCAGAGGAGTATAATATCCTGGTAAAAATATATAATTTCCATTTTTCTGTGATGTAACAGCCAGATGAATGGATGAATGAATGAATAAATTCATTGGATGTATTATTTCTGTTCGCCTGAACCAAATAACCGAACTCTAACAGAAGTCATGTCACACAAAGACTTGTCATCCAATATGGCCGATGACGATTGTATCACAAGTTTGATCATTAGTCATTAGATTGATAATCATTGAAATCATTTCACTATCCTTTACGACCATCTGATTCTTGTTCACCAGAAGCTAGGCTCTGTGTCCAGCGAGGAATGAAAGATGCAAACAAAATATCATACCTTATGCGGGACTCAAACCAATTCCGTATTGATTTCATTCAGAATATTACCAGCACATGTAGCTGAGTGGTTAACGCACTCGCTCCATGTGATCCAGTAAGTGAGGGGCATATCGGGCCTGGTTTGATCCTCGCCACCGTCCATCTTTACAGGGCTTTTTCGTGGTTTTCCTCTGTAGTCTATAGGCTATTGCCGGGATAGTTCCTACAATATAGGCCACGACTGCTTCCTTCCCACTATCCTTCCCGATACTTGAAGAAACCTTCATCTCATCAATCATTCATTTGACGCCAAAGATCTTAGTTATCATTATAGTGCGTCGTTAGAACCCAATATAAAAAAATAAGAATAATCATATTTCTAATCATATTCCTTTCATTGGCTTCTCAGATACAACATTCAACATGTGATGTGTTCAATTGTATCAGGCGAGTATGAACTACGAAGAGGTATGTATGACAGCACTAAAATGCCTCCGGGTGATTTCAACGCACGGGTAACAACGAAAAGTTTGAATGATGCTTACAAAATGTCATCTTATGCGGGGCTCGAACCTGAGTCTCATTGGATTATATTATTATTATTATCATTCCGTTTTGATCCATTTGGCTTGCCAGATACGACTTTTAACATGTGATGTGTTCAATTGTATCAGGCGAGTATGAACCACGAAGAGGTATGCATACGAACACTGGAATGCTTATTGGTGATTTCAACGCACGAGTAACAACGAAAAGTTTGAATGATGCTAACAAATCTCATATCTTATACGTGGTTCCAACTAACTCATGTTACCCTGATACTTTTCTCTCGTCCTGTGTTAATTAATATCCCTATACTGATTTCGACGTTTCCAGACATGAGTTAGTTAAATCAAAATGTATTTCAAAATATTATCATTCATTTTATTCATCATTTTTTTCAATATTTCAATCATAACTAATATTATAAAATGAATTTAATCTCAATATTATAGTGGACTCTAATTGATATTATTTATAATGAAAGTAGCCGTCCCCCGTGGTTCGTTCACTGAAGATAGAACCTCAGAACTCAAGTCGGGCGTGTGTTCGAGTCACATATGAAGGTTCCACATATGTCCCATATATCTTCCGCTCATTCGTACCCCCATATAACATGGATCATTTCAGAACCCGAGTGAGATGAGCGAGCATTTTGACATATTTTCCATTTGAATTTCATCCGATTGAAATCACAGTCGACGGATGTTTATATTGTTAGATGAGCGAAGCGAATTTTTCCATTCCATATACCATAAAAAAATGGGCTCGGTTTTTTTTTTTTTTTTGTAATTTTGTGCGTGGCATAGGCCTACAGGTCAGGAAAAAATCCAATCAACTCAAAACTTTTCCCACATATTGATATCATACCAATAGGTTGGGATTGTTTTTCGGAAAAATTTTCAAGCGGTTTTTCCGAAAAAGAAAACGGGAAGTTTGGAAAATTCACATAAGAATAATCCGGATGGAAAATACTTGGAATATAAAAATTTGTGGCTAGCTTCAAAATTTTTACGGAATATGGAAAACACCATTCCAAACATATTTCCAGTGATTTTCACAACCATCGAATGATAAATAACAAAGAAAACGCAATAAAAGTTCACATTTTATTGAATATTGAGATCAACTGATTCCGCAAAGTGCATATGCAACAAGTTGCAGCTCTATGAATAGCAACAAGTTGCAGGTAAGGTTTTTGAACGTTTTATTCGGGAATATGTAGGCCCAAGGCTTTTGCTTCATAGTGCATTATTACAAATACATTATTAGTATTATCAGTATTATTAGTGGATTATTATGCATGGAGTAGACTAAATTTTACAACTGCGCAAATTGAAATTAAAAGCTGCATTTCTTAAGTTTAGTTCTGCGCATATTGAAGTCAACTGCGCACTCATGTAACCCCTGACATCGTGTACCTGGAGTGAGTGAGATGGAGCGGGTGGCTCGTTGTTCGCGCCCAAAGCTGGCGTCTGTCGCTCGGAGACGCGTCTTGAGGGGGGGGGGGGGGGGGTGCGCTAACAGCACGTGGCTAGAGTCACGCGTGGCTAGTGGACCGGCTCATTGGGGCGCTCGCCCGACACTTACCTCGACAAGAGGGCAATTCTTATACCTATCTCTGGCCTACAACGAGCATCGCATTCCCCCCATCCACCCGCTCCATTTAACTCACTCCAGACACGATGTGGTGTCTATCTTGTATATACAACTATCGCTTGTATATATTATACAGTCAGCCACTCTTATCGACATCTAGTTCACAAGGGAATCCGCTAAATCGCGACAGGCAATCGGGACCTTTGGCTCTGAACTACTCTTACATGAGATACATGTAAGAGATACTCTGGCTTACATGAGAGAGAGAGCAAGAAGAGGTAGGTACATGAGAGGAAGAGGGCAAGGAGAGGTAGCTATACATAATGAAATAAGCAAAATAAAAGATGCATTAAAATGCTACTTGTAAAATTCTGAATGCCATAAATAGAACAAATACAGGCCATGTTCACATATCTCTTTTTACATGACTCCCATACTGATAACATGAACGGTATTTGTGGTTTCTTGCGGTCAGTTCAGAGCCAAAGGTCGCGATTGCCTGACGCGATTTAGTAGATTCCCTTGTGAACTAGATGTAGATAAGAGTGGCTACGGTACCGGTGGCATTGTTGAACTTACAGAATCTATAATTTTTGTAAAAAACAAATGCAACTGCCAACATAATACATCTACTGGGCCGTGTATAGCATTGTTGAGCATTGTTGTTTTATATAGTTGGATATAAAAGCGATAGTTGAGCTACAGGCAATCGGGAACTGACCCCGGAAATATTTTAAGTTCAAGACCCGGGTTGACTCATCTCCTTTATTAGACGAGCTTTAGCGAAGATTCAATTTGACATACTGAAAAAAATTGGTGTTCGTTTTTATGTTTTTTTTATGTTTTTTTGTCGGTTTTCCACAGGTTGAACGGCTACAGCTATCAACTTCAAACTTTTTTTCATCGTGATTCCTCATCTAGCTCAGATTTGTATGGTTTTGTGGCATTATCGGGTGGTAACTTTTTTTTTATGAATTTTAGAAATTTCAAAAATACCCATTAGAATAACACGGCGGAAAAAAATTAAAACATTCTTATTTTCAAAAAAATAGAAATTTTGTGTGAAGTTGAATAACATCTTGATACACATTTCTGGAAATTCTCAACTTGATCGGGTCAGTCATTTTGAAGAAAAACATGAAATGTGCTTAATTAGTACCACTCGAAGCCATTTTTACCCATTTATAACTCAAATGTTACCCAATTGGCGAATTTAGGCAAAAGTTTGGCAAAGAAGTCGACATACTATTACTTCCCGCTCGTCTAACAACGCGTATATAGCGTTTTCCTAGTATTATGATAATATTGTTTGGTGTCAGTACATCGTGGTCGTTCCATCCATTAATTGCCACTGCCTTGTATTACCTGTGGGCCTCATCATTTGTTCATTGGAGCGAGATGTTTCCCGCCAAAAGCCCCTACCCCCTGGGCGGGCGACTGGCCCGCAGTACAGCCGGTGGAACCACATGTTGAGCCCCGAGTGACGCTCTGCCGGCCAAGTGTGACGTCACGGTGCCCGGACTTCCTTCAAGACGTGTTTCCATGGAGCAGCATGTGCGCCTACAAACCTGCTTCTTACCACCATATCACCTCACGCATCAAGTCATCGGATGAGCGAAGGGAAAAGGCTCAATTCGAAATGAAAATTGAGTTGAAACTTGGCATACACAAGTGTCCTCATCTAATTCGATACTGTAAAGTTTTGAGGCACAATCGGTTGAACCACTTCTGAGAAAACTCATTTCAAAGTGTCCCATAACAATAATCCCAATCTCATAAGATAACCCGGAGGAAAAAATCGTGAGAAATATTTCCTTCGAGATAATTCAAATTCTCGGGGAATTTCAATGTAATAATGATACACATTATTCCGAACTTTCACACAAATCGGATCAGCCATTTTGATGTGAAATAATATATACCGGTAATGTAATTTTTGTAAATCACTCAAAGCTATCAAGATACCAATTAAATCGAACAATCGGGTTGTTCGAAACAAATCGAAACAATCGCCTATCTGTATTATTCATTGCATTTTTATTGTTATCTTGGATTCATATGATATGTTGTTTTTTATATTGTTTTTTTTACTCAATGCTGACATTTACCATACTGTATCATGTATAGTCGCTGGTAATAAATTATTATTATTATTATTATTATTAAGCAACAGGTGTCACCAATTGAAACGATTAAACAATTAACGATTGAAACAAGGTATTTTTCATTATCATAGAAATTAATAAGGAAATAGGATGGCAGTAATTGTTGGGATCTCAATTGGATATATGGGCCTATAACCAATCCAAAGTTATGTTGATATGTTCCAGCTCATCCATCAATCAACGCGGCAACACATAACGCGTTTTCCCAGTTATTCTCAACCGAGGCTTATGATAGTGGGGTAGGATCGTTCGGACCTCGAAGACGATCTCACCAACTGGAAGATAAATAATGATCCACATTAAAAATCGTAATGACAGGTGATAGTATCATTAGACGAGCTTTAGCGAGGATTCAATTTGACATACTGAAAAAAATTGGTGTTCGTTTTTATGGTTTTTTTTTTCGTTTTTATGTTTTTTTCGGTTCTCCACAGGTCAAACGGCTAGAGCTATCAATTCGAAACTTTTTTTCTTCATGGTTCCTTATCTAACTTAGATCTGTATGGTTTTGTGGCATTATCGGATATCAACCTTTTTTTTTATGAATTTTAGAAATTTCAAAAATACCCGTTAGAATAACACGGCGGAAAAAAAAATGAAAAATTTTTATTTTCAAAACATTTGAAATTCTGTGTGAAGTTGAATAACATCTTGATACACATTTCTGGAAATTCTCAGCTTGATCGGGTCAGCCATTCCGAAGAAAAAACATGAAATGTGCTAAATTGGTACAACTCGAAGACGTTTTTACCCATTTATAACTGAAATGTTACCCAATTGGCGAATTTAGGCAAAAGTTTGGCAATGAAGTCGACATACTATTACTTTCCGCTCGTCTAACAACGCGTATATAGCGTTTTCCTAGTTATATAAAAATGAGACCGCATAGAAATGATCTGCATGTGAATTTATATTTGTAGATTGTTGTGTATATATATATATATGTAGCCTAATTCTATGATGCACGACGTGTGAGAATATGTGACTCGTATTAATGCAATGAACGACTGTTGATATGCCGGACTCACCAGACTCTGACAGTTCGACGCGAGGGCAGCCGGGTCTCCATGGTTACATCACTATAGGCTTATCTCTTGACTCTAATAATGGTTGTCTTAATATGTGTCTTAGGCCCGGTATTACCAAGTCCAGTTAGCAGTTATTCGAGAGTTGGTGAAAACAAATATACCAGGTAACCATGGTGATAACAACTTTTATCTGCAAGTTGGAGCTACTCCCACGTTGGTAATACCGGGCCTCAGTCTTGTTTCGTAACTATCGGTCAACTATCGGGTATAGCTAACTATTGGTTCGTAACTATCGGTCAACTATCGGTCAACTATCGGGTAGCTAACTATTGGTTGGTAACTATCGGCTTTGATTTCCATCGTCCTCAACGGCCTTCTGAGGAATGATAATGACAATAACAAGGCAAACGCGTTATGTTGCCGCGTTGATGGATGAGCTGGAACATAATATAACCTTATCTTTGGATTGGTTATTATATATATATATATATATATATATATATATATATATATATATATATATATAT
>OZ023335.1:29768602-29783602 GCA_964007535.1 Brachyptera risi | reverse complement strand
TTTTCGTCAATGCTAAGGGATGGGCGTGGGATGGAAGAGACGGCAGTCGTTCAGACATCATATTTGCCTGTACTCGAAACCTCCTCGCCTAATAGTGGTAACATGCATACCTCATTGTAGTTCATACTCGCCTGATACAACTCACTACATCACATGCTAATATCGTATCCGGGAGGTGAAGCAATTTCATTTGACGATGACTCGATCTATTGGCGTTGGTGGATGATATTGGGATGATGAGATCAAGGGTATATCCACATTTTCCGTATTTCACAAACACAATTCATATTCACATTTTTATTAATCTTCACTTACTTTCATTTTATTCTCATTCCACTTTTGATATAATAATTCCCCCCCGTGTTGAATGAATATTAGGGTTTTAAGGCGCATCGACAGCGAGCTCATTTAGTTCTTTCATTCATTATTTTTGGTATTTATTCGTAATATAGATTTGTAATTTAATTAAATGTTTTATATTGCTTGTTATTTTGTGTCTTAGGGCAACTCTATTGTGAGCAGAGACTGAATAAAGTTTTTTATATTTATTATGTGTTTTGGATAGTGGGAAGGAGTCGGTCGTGGCCTGTTGTTAAGGAACCATCCCAGTATCAACCTGAACGACAGAGGGAAACCACAAACAACCCCTGTCAGGATGGTCGACCATGGCGGGAATCAAAGCCCAGTCTCCTGAATGACGGTTCAGTGTATTAACCACTAGGCCACACATCTATTTCAGTTAGGCTTATGAAGTCTTTGGTTCGAGCCCCGCGAAAGGCATGCGATTTTGTATACATCATTCAAACTTTTCGTTGTTACCCGTGCGTTGAAATCTCCTGCAGGCCTCCAGTGGTAACACGCATACCTGGCCGTGGTTCATACTCCCCTGATACAATTGACTACATCACATGCTAAATGTCGTGTCTGAGAAGTGGCTATATGGGCTTCTTCTATCAAGTGACGTCACTAATTGTTGAAAGTGACAGACAACATGTCCACCAGTTGGAATTGACCAATCAGAATGTTTGGTAGTCCACCAGTTCGCTGTATTGCTATGGTAACTATAGGCTTCTATCAAGTGACGTCACTCATTGTTGCAAGTGACAGACAACAATGTCCACCAGTTGGAATTGACCAATCAGAATATTTGGTAGTCCACCAGTTTGCTGTGTTGCTATGGTAACTATAGGCTTCTATCAAGTGACGTCACTCATTGTTGCAAGTGACAGACAACAATGTCCACCAGTTGGAATTGACCAATCAGAATGTCTGGTAGTCCACCAGTTCGCTGTATTGCTATGGTAACTATAGGCTTCTATCAAGTGACGTCACTCATTGTAACAAGTGACAGACAACAATGTCCACCAGTTGGAATTGACCAATCAGAATGTTTGGTAGTCCACCAGTTCGCTGTGTTGCTATGGTAACTATAGGCTTCTATCAAGTGACGTCACTCATTGTAACAAGTGACAGACAACAATGTCCACCAGTTGGAATTGACCAATCAGAATGTTTGGCAGTCCACCAGTTCGCTGTATTGCTATGGTAACTATAGGCTTCTATCAAGTGACGTCACTCATTGTTGCAAGTGACAGACAACAATGTCCACCAGTTGGAATTGACCAATCAGAATGTTTGGTAGTCCACCAGTTCGCTGTGTTGCTATGGTAACGATTGTTTGTCGTTTGTTACGTGACAGAAGGACAGATGATCGAGCTCGATTATCTGTGACAGAAGCCTATAGCCTAGAATACATTCTACAGAGACTGAGACGGTTTAATTCCTTGGTTCGAGTCCAGAATAAGGTTCGAGATTTTCAAAGCGTCATCCACCCATCATTGGACAAAACACCTACTGGTGGGTCGTTAAGCGAACAGTATTCAGAGGTCGTTGTGCACGGTCCTGATAGATATTAGAACAGTTATATTGAGTATTAATGTGATGAATGAATTATCATCAGCCATTTTACATGACGGAAACGAGCAGGCAATCAAACCACCTTGCGGCTGTCAGTTTAATTAGGCCTATGTAAATGACCTCTGTTTGAGGTGATAATTCCTGTCTTTGGTTCAGAGAAAACAGTATAATTTATGCAATGAACTTATTCTCCATACAACATCTATTATCACTCGGTTCAATCATAGAGAGAAGTAGCGTGAGATTGCGCAAGAAGCACAGCTGAGCATAGAGACAGCCGCCAGGCAGTTTTACGCGACCGTCTTGCTTACTAACTGCGGTCCGGCGCGAGATGACTTGAAGCCGTGTATTAGGATCTCGCATATCTCTTCGTAGTTCATATTCGCCTGATACATCGGGACAAATCCTGTGTTAAATGTTGTGGCTCGCAACGAACAAGGACGGCTGAGCATAGGAACAGCCGCCAGGCAGTTTGTTGCGACCTAATCGCTTGATAAAAGTTGGTCCGGCACGAGATGGCTTGAAGCTGTGCTGAGGCCAGCCGCCAGGCAGTTTTACGCGACCTGAAGGCTTACTAACAGCGGTCCGGCACAAGATGACTTGTAGCCGTGTATTAGGATCTCGCACACCTCCTCGTGACTCATACTCGCCTGATACATCGGGACAAATCCTATGTTAAAATGGAATATTTTTCTCTGAACTTTGTGATAATGTGTACTTTTTGTGTGTTCACCTCACATTCAGTGAAATATTGAATTCTTTGGAGTGATTTTATTTTTCGAATTTTCCCGCTCGGCCTAATCTTATAGGAAGTTTTCTGAAACTTTGAGATGTAATGATAAAAACCCGAACCCATGTCCCGCAACCAAGTCAGAATGAAATTTTCAGGAATGAATATTTGAAAATTGAAAAATAATTGATGAAGTTTTAATTAAATAAGGTTTATTTGGCAATTCTGCTATATTTTACTCTCCATACAATTATACAACATATACTCAACATGACAATACAATTTACAATACAACAATCATGATAACAATGATAACAATATGACAACAATGATAGCATAGACATATCTGATGAAAATAATAAACACGTTTAATTAATATAGTCCCAAAAACGCACACTCTCACTCGAATCTGGAACCAATTTTCCTTCCTTTATTAATTTAGAACACGCATTCCTGAAACTTCCAGATGTTGTTATTTTGGTGCAACAATCGACAATCAATAATATATATATATATATTCAAGATTTCAAAATTCTATGACTTTCCATAATTATTCTAGCACGCGTCGTTATAACTATTCAACTCATATTTAACTCATACAGACACTTCGGAAACGCATGAGGTGCAAAAAATTGAAAATCGCAGAATTGTCAAGCGTATACAGCTATAAATAAACACATTTTTTATATTTATATGCTTGACAATTATGCGACAAGACTCTAATACTTATTGGTTATATCTTCTTTGAGATATTAAGAAGAAATAACCTTTATTGGTCCCTGACTAAATTATAAAACAGGATAGCAATCAGTATAAAAAATGCATAGAATAATATACAGAAATAGATTGAAAATATTATATATTGATACATGAAAAGGGAACTGATCGAATAGAAAAAATGTAAAAACAAAATAGGATTGAATAAAATAATAAGGAGATTTTAGTGATTACAAAATTAAAAGTGATATATTGAAACGTTAATTATACGAATGATTTCTTAAAATTCTTACGGAGTCTTTAAGTGCTGACACTCCGATTCGATATTTTAAAAAGTTACTCATAAAAAAACGTTTACAAAAGTCACTAAAAGTACTGTATTTCTCGTTCATAAGAAGTTTGATGTCTCATACTGTTCAAAAATTATCACCAAAAACCTGATATTTCTCTGAATTAAAGTCTAACACCCGTTTGGTCAGCAGAGTCAAAAAGTAACTTTGAAATTAATTCTACATTGGGGAACTTTGAGTAAAGCTTTATTGAACATGTATATTCTTGAATTGAAATCACATCAGATACACTGTCATATTTTTTTGACCGAAGTTACAGCGCTTGAATGAAATATTAAGTTGCTATTTTGACTTCATTTTGGTGAAAAACCAACTATTTTTCCTCTTAAAATGAGTGTGATTCATAAATGAGAACGGGTACCTATATTTATTTTTGCATAATTCTATTCGTAACATCTTCATCTACAATAAAACAAGTTTTTTGATTGAATGTCATTCCTTTTAGTATATTTTAATGATCTGTTGGATAATAAAAACGCATACAATTTGAAGGTTGTGTGTTAAATGATAGGGAAACATTCAGTATTTGAATTGATATATCTCAAAATTTATCCCGGTTAGCCTATCATCTGTTTTGATATTATTATCGAGCACATCAAAACGAATCGACTGACAAAAAATCATATTTTTTTCATGACCATGAGGTAATGGAGGTTAGACCTTAACTCCCGTGGACTGTTTAACTGTTAATCTGTATAATTCCAGCGAGCTGCGTGCGTCTGGGTTCAGCGGGGTTGTTTGAACGCGATCGCCGACACCTGCGTTAATCACCAGTCGTCGGTCCCGAGGAGCGGAACACTTCCTCGTCTCTCGGCACGCGCCCGGCAAGCTTGGCTGCCCGAGTGTGCACGCCACGCGCCGTTGACGGGTCGTTAAACCCAACCTCTGACGGGGTTCCCCGCTGACGTTCCACATTCTTCCAACATGGATTGTAGAAAGAAGTTGGACAGAAATTGTAGAATTTGACAAATAAGGTAGCCTCTGGTTGCTTCGTAGTTGGGAGAATTAAGGCCAGATTCGCCAACTTCAGTTTATACTTGGCTTTGTGACACTTGGTTTAATGATAGACTGGGTTATTAAAATAAGTCTAATGGTGAAAAAGTGTATTTTACAGGTTTCGAGATGTACAATAAATTAGATGAGGATATTAAATCAAACGATGGAATAGCGTTTTTTGAGGCGGAGTGTATCAAATTTGTTCACTCTAATCATTATTATTTAGTATAGCATTGAGTTAATTGTACTAGCTGTAATAGTTTTCATCTTCAATGCATTTTTGTTTTGTCTTTTAGGCCTGTGTATTATGTGAATTATGAAATTGAATGTGTTTTTGAAGAAGCAACAAGCTGAATAAATTTTTTACTTACTTAATTGTATTGTCATTTTATTATTACCGGACTGGTACAATAAAAAGGGTCTGATTAATAAATATATGCAATAATTTGTATGATTTCATTTTCCTTATCCTGCTTCTTTCCTACTCAAGAAAAAAACTTGATTATTCCCAAGATGACAGAACAAACACATGAAGAGATTATGGAAAAAGGCAATTAAGATGAAATGAATTCATACAGATATCAGAAAAGCTAGACTAATAACTCGTTGAATTCGCCATAAAATCAATCAAATGAGAGTTGTATTGATGCACAAATGAATTACGTAGACCTTACTCAACTTTTCTGCTTCCCTGGTAGAAATCGATTATTGAAGAAAACAAATTTGGTTAAAATATCGAGCTGAGCTACGCGAGAGACATGGGATGACAAGAGATTAGCTATAAAAAAAACTGCAGGGTTAAATTATTGATAAATATCTTAATGGAGTACGCGGCAAACATGATGTAAGAGGAAGGAAGCTATATATATATATTGGGGAATTGATGGAAAATCTAACCGGGATTTTTCATTTTGGATAAAAAAATATGAATACTTCAAATAAATCAATAGTTTATTGATCATTTCACACAATACATCTGCATCGACCATTTTCTACCAATCAGTGTTACCAACTGTCCAATATCTAATATCAACACATCTTTCAACAACCTTTACTGGCTTAAAGGCCCACTCGATGATCCGTAAGAAAATGTTGATCAGCATAATTTCATACTTAATTAGGTCAATTGTTTCTACTAAACATAATTACTCATTTCATGATAATTAATCACCGTAATCACATTAAATACATGAATACTAATTAACAAAATGATTCAGATATTGGTTTTTTATCCACTTGGAGATCTCATAGGTGGTTTCTGTGACCCAACAAACTATTAGGAAGTCTTGCCGTTTAATTATTGATAATATTTCAGCTTTCAAGAAATAGTTATACAATTTTATAGGATTTTGAATTCATCTTCTGCAACAGGACGGCAAGACTAATGAAAATTACAATTACTATCAGGCAACCTGCCCAATAGTGGACACATTGATTACAGCAAGTCTTCAAGTGTTGAAAATAGTTTTTGTGGAAAATTAACTGTTAAAGTAATTTGCTGGTACACGGAGGAAACGGGGCCAATTTTCATTTCATTTATTTTTCATTTCTCAGTTCAATACCAATTCACTTTCAAAGTGCTGCATTAGTTATGAAGAATTACAATTCATAGCATACTTATTTGTTAGAAGTAGTTCTTTACATTTTTCATCCGGTGAAACAGCCTCAAGTAAAACCTCCCTCTACTCAGCGTTGCTCCAGTGAAAGATGATAAATACCCACGCAGAGAAACTATCCACGGAGGAAAATGTGTTACCTGTTGTATGGGACTACGTTGGGAAACTTATCAACCATAGAAGTGAACCAATGCAGAGGTTTTAGTCGCAAACTGACTTTGTCACTCAACTGTAGTTTCCTGTTCTTCATCTCGTTCCTCAGCGTCTCCTCGTTCCAGCAACCAGAGCGGTCACTAGTTGACAAAGAACTCGATACTTTGGGCTTGTCAAAGAGGTCACACATGAGCTTGGGTGAAACCAAACAACTTGTTCATTTTATTTTTTCATTGTATATTGGCTCCAACGACACACTGTACTGTATGAGGTCTATTGGCGTCGTTTAATGATATATGGGATGAAGGGTCATTTTATTAGGTATTGTTGGATGGTGGGAAGGAGTCGGTCGTGGCCTGTTGTTAAGGAACCATCCCAGTATTAATCTGAATGATAGAGGGAAACCACGTACGACAAACCCATGTCAGGATGATCGACCATGGCGGAAATCGAACCCTGGTCCAGTGTGCTAGCTGCTGGACCACCTGTCTCAGTGACTTGTTGACGACTTGTATCTGCGGAAGAAGAAAGTTGTCTACCAACATTGCGAACATGCATTATGCCATGAAACCTCGACACGTCGTTTCCCTACTTCCATCATTCTGTACAGACCCAACCGACTCCCTTTGTAATGACATTTTCCTAGATGGTTTTAATTTCTACAATTAATTTTCTACATTTCTACGATAATTGTCAATATTACTACAGTGTAACCTCTACGCATCGTTCCCGGATCCATCGTTTTCCTGCTTGTATCATTCATTTTTCCTCACCCCACTCCCATATAATCAATGTTAAATTTTCCTGCATGGATGGTTTTATTATCCTGGTCTTTGAAAAACGATGCATAGAGGTTTCACTGTAATAGAGTAGGCCCCCTACTGTATGACATATATTTATGTATGTATGTTTATGTACGATATGTATTCATGTATATACTATATTCATATACCCCATATATCTGAATCTGAAGCTATGCAAAAACAACCCAGCCTACTACAGTTGTATAATTTTCAACAATCTACCCTCCATAATAAAGAACACCCTCTCCATCAACAAGAAGAAGTTCAAGTCAGAAGTCAAAACTTACCTCATCCACACTTGCCCATACACAATAGAAGAATACTTATCTAATCTTAATTCTGTTTAATTTTGAGCATGTATGAAACGTATCGCTAATGTAATGTAATGTCCTTCATCATCTATTACCCCTTATTCATTTATCATTTTACAATTATCTGATATTTTTATATATGACACATTCTATACAATGTATATTGTTCCCTGAATAAAGATTATTATTATTATTATTATTATATATTTGACTCGGATGGAAATGAAGGAGACGATGAAAACACATGGAGAGTATTTGCATGATATACAGAGTATTTTATTATAAAACTAAACATGATCGAGGTACGTATTCATCGGTATAAAACTACGTTAACATATTTACAAGTGTTACAAGGCTACAAGTACAATCAGCACAGCGGACGTTTACAGCATGAGATTCACAGGGTTGATATAACACACTTCCGACACCGCTTGGGGTCACGGCGTGACCTTCATCCTCGCTCACTTAAACTACATTTTACTGAAAACATTTACTAGAAAAAAATCAAACTACATTTGACTAAAAACATTTCCTGAAAGAAAATTCAACCACATATGAATTGGGTGAAAGGGAAAGAAAGAAAAGCAGCTTACCGAGATTCATGAGTAGAGAAAGGCCTACTCATAGTGGACAGCCCGTTTATAGAACACAGAGATTAAAAGTACACACGAGATTTCCTGACGTTTCGACTATTGCCTTGGTCACAGTAGAGTATAGAACCTATTCTACTGTGACCAAGGCAATAGCCGAGACCAATGGTGTATACAGGGGGGGAAGGGGGTCGCCCCCCCTCCCAAAACTTGACCAAAGCTTGACTGAAATTGCATCAGTATTAAAATAGAAAAAATAAAGTTTGTGATGAATAAGATATTATATATTATTTTATGAAGTTGATAATTGGAATGTGTATGTATGTGACAGTTATTGGGAGTGGGCTATATTCCTCCGTAGAGCATATTTTCAAATACGACTATCTAGTTTAGAGTTTCTTCCATTACATCTATCCCATTGGTCTACCCCCCCCCCCCCCCCCCCCACAAACCCCTCCATAAATACAATCCGGACTAGGCCACTAGCCGAAACGTCAGAATCTCGTATCATGTACATTTGATCTCTCTGTTCTATCAACGGGCTCTCTGCTATGAGTAGGCCTTTCTCTACTCATACATCTCGGTAAGCTGCTGGTCTTTTTTTCTCTTTCACCCAATCCATATATTCAGCCTCAGACTATTTTCCTGGACACACAAATGTTCAACTACAAAATTGTACATTCTAATAACAAAGATTACCTTGTTCTGTTGTACGACCACATTTCACCGCCGGGTTGAAATAATCACAAGCGTCGAGACTTTACGAGGACAGTTGACTACACTCAACTACGACGAGAAAACTGTCAGCAGCGTTTACCCCATTCTACTGTATGATTGCGTTTCGGGTTCACTCGACAAAAATCATCAAAGAAATAAGTGATAAAAAAAAAACTGAAAGTTTGCTGATTTGACTTTCCTAGAAGACTCTCTTTGATAATGAATGTAAAACTTGGATTTATTTACAAATAGGCCTACTGAATCACCGCAAAACTTCATTTCCGGCGATTATCTTTCCGTTTCTCCTGCTCCACATTCGTCGAGCACCGTCACGTCGTGCCGTGAGTCCGAGGACGTGTTTCCGCCCCTCGCCTTGATCAATATAACCGCCCGTATCTCCGGACGAATACGCTTCTTGCGTACAAACTTTTCCATCTCCCTCGCGAAACTGTTCTCTCGGGTTGGAATGATTATGTGCTGAGACTATACAATACGATTCAGAGTTGACTGAGTGAACACCGACTTCCGCTTCGCTCGTGATGGACTATTCGACGAGGCCGGTGCTACAAACCTAACCTAACCTACAACTACTACAGACTACAACATAATACTTCAATCAAGGCTCGATCGATATCTACAAATATCGGCCTAATGGACGGGTCACTGACGTGAGAACGTGAGACCGCAACGTTAGATGCAACACTGCAGCATTTGATGCAAAACTGCAGCTTTGGAACGCAGTCTTGGACTGCAGCGTTGGACATAACACTGCAGCGTTGGATGTAAAACTGTCAAGTTGGACTGAGCGCTAGAATGCAGTGGAAGACATAACACTGCAGCATTGGATGTGAGACTGTAAAGTTGGGCTGCAGCGCTAGGCTGCAGCGTTGGGCATAACACTGTAGCGCTAGATGTAACACTGTAGCGTTGGATGTGAATCTGTAGCGTTGGACTGCAGCATTGGGCGTAATATTGCAGCGCTAGATGTAACACTGCAGCGTTGGATGTGAAACCGTAGCGTTGGACTGCAGCGCTAGATGTAACACTACAGCGTTGGACTGCAGCGTTAGGTGTAACACTGCAGCGTTGGACGTAAGACCGTAGCGTTGGACTGCAGCGTTGGGACCGCAGCGCTAGACCGCAGTGTCGGACCGCAGTGGGGAGTGGTTGGCCGCCAGGGCCAGCACCTCCTCGCACACCTTCTTATAGCCCCAGGCGTCGCCGCGCAGACGCTTGCGCCTGATGCCCACCAGGCGCGAGTCAGGCGCGCGCCCGATCAGGCACACCTCCAGCTCGAAGGACAGACGGCAGGCGAACTGCTTGCCTCGTAGCGTGTACCTGGACAGTCAACGTCAGCATTACTCACTCCGTCATCTCAAGTCAGGATACTGGCGTTCACTTCCCCACGCTCACAAGTTTTCCCAGACACTATCTTATTGCCTGAGTATTTTTGGTTATTTTGTGTAAATAAAAGAGTATAGACAGTAGGCCTATATCACCTGTGAATTATCATAATAACTGGACATTTTTTTTAACAACATCGAAACTTGATACAAAATCATTGTTCCCCAATTAATGCTGTGGATGAAAGATAGGATAGTTTGGACGGGGCACCACAAGGGCGATCTTACCACCCCATTTTGATCATTTAAAACCAATGAACTTCAACACCAGGACTGCGCTGTTGGTGACCATAATTTTCTGATAAATATTGTAATATTGTCAATTGTTCTTGCAATTGTTTCTTTTTAATGTTGTTTCTCCATAAGTAGTATAGACTCTGAACCGTACTCTATTTTTATTTTGACAGCTCGCACACAAGACATTGTCTTAAGCGGGCTTCTTGAATCTTCAATATACCTGAATTTTGAATTTCATTTTAAATTTTTCAAATGTAACTGCAAAAGTAAGATGAGTAACAAATGATGGTAAAAAAAAAATGGTTATTTCCCATAGTTGATACCATTTATATAATTGTAGAATATTATAGTTTTGAAGCTAGAATTTGATACTATTTCTAGATCAGGAGAGGTTGCATGGTCACACAAACTAGTCAACTTTATTCCGGTATACGCTCTTCAGGCGCACACGTAATATAGCTAGCGTATTTTGTTTTTGAGAATATTTCATTACAGTTACAATGAAATCTCATTTCCAAAACACGTTTCCATCGTCTAGTTTCCTTGACACTATTTCATTGCCTCATTGTATTCTTTGTGAACATTTCGTTGTCATGCCAACAAAATATGAATACTGTCTTCTAGTTACTGAGAATTTCTTTTCACAGTTTACTGCATTTTATGTTTTCTCGTGTATTCGTTTGTCATATCATCTTTTTGACGATATTGTTTCTACGTTAGATTTAGGCTACAACCACAACCATGTCTTGCCATCTCACCATATAGCTTCTTTTACAAGCCAACTCCACCCCTACATGCTCTAGACTGACTCGCTTGAAGAACAGTGAGCACTATTTCGGGGGAAACTTGTCCACGGGAGTCCGAGAAACACAGATAATTATAATAGCTCCAAGATGTTATATAAGTTAAAAGTATCCACGTCATGTCGCAAAACTGTCAAGCGTATACAGCGGAAAAATGTGTTTTCTTAGCTGTATATGATTGACAGTTATGCAACATGACTTGAATAGTTATAACTTGAAACATCATGTTAAAGCTATTACAATAACCTGTGTTTCTCGTGTATTTAATTTCGATATCTCACACCGTTCAAAAGTTGTCACCAAAAAACTGATATTTCCCCTAATCGACTCCTGTGGACTCTTGAGTGTCTACATGGGAGTCTGTCAGACAGAATCTAAAGTTTGAACAATATGTGAGATGGAAGCATTAGAATACTAGTAAGACAGATATTTTCAATACATTCAGAATGGATAAGTTCCAACTATTTTACTGATATCGCAGTTTGGTGGTTTCCTTTTTATTTGAATTTCAATTTATAGATTTTTTCATCGAGTCTCTCTAGAGTCAATGAGAAACGCTTTCGATGGACGTAGATTCAGAATATTTATATGATTCGACATTTGAGAGTTCGATACGATCATCGAACAAGAGAGAAGATACCGCTTCATGACTATCTGGATCACGACGTGACGGCGAGGTCACTCACCCCTTGCGCTTGACGGCGATGTCCTTGGCAACGAGCGCTCGCTCCAGACTGTCCAGAACAAGGTCCGGGTCGCTGCAAGACGTGGTGGACACATTGCACAGGCCCTGGAACAACAAGCAGGCTGTGAGAGAGAGAGAGAGAGAGAGAGAGAGGGAGGGAGAGAGAGAGAGAGGTCGTGACGTACCTTGGGTGAGAAGACGGCGGGCTGGCCGATAGCAGTAGGCTGGCGGCGGCGAGGGGTCAGCACGTGGCGCACTCTGTTGAGGCCTCGCTCCAGCATCTTGCGGGCCGACCGGCTGGGGGAGTCACACGGCGACGCAAACAAACCCCTGAAACACAAGGTCAGAGGTCAAGGTCGAGTGACGTGAGGCATATAAGCGGTCATACTTTTACTGGGAAAATAGAAAAAATGATTACTTTCTATATGTATTTTTTTTAATAACATTGAAACCTGATACAAAACCATTGTATCCCAATCAAGGCTATGGATGCAAGATGGGATCGTTTGGACAGGGCACCACAAGGACGATCTTACCACCCCATTAAAAATATATTCTATATTATAAAAATATTATATAATCCAGATTATATAATAAAATTATATATATATCACAAATATTGAAGAATATATCATGGAATTGGAATAATTTCTATATATTTTTCATAATTATATTAAAAATTATCCTGAAAGTCTTCCACATCTGTCTGTCTGTCCGTCCGTCACGCTGTGCTACTAGAACCTTCTCGAACACAGGGACGGGGCAGGGGTAGAGGGTGGCAGAGTGGCTGGCGAGGTGTAAAAATGATCACACGTACAAGTGGATGTTTTAGTGGAGAATTGGCCCTCATGTTTGAAACATGAGGGGTCTGACCAGTATATATATATATATATATATATATATATATATATATATATATATATATATATATATATATATATATGAATTCAATAACTTATTGGATGGGCGAAGCGAAGACTCAATTTCACCATACCCGAAAAAAAAGTGCCTGTTTTTATTTACTTTTTTTTTCGCGCTCCACAGGTCAAACGAAAATTCAAAATCAGTTGAAACTTGGCATACACAAGTGACCTTATCTAATTCGATACTGTATGGTATTGAGGCGCAATCGGTTGAACCACATCTGAGAAACATCATTTCAAAATTTTCAAAAATCCCATAAGAATAACCCAGAGGAAAAAATTCGTCAAAATTCCCATAAGAATAACCTAGAGGAAAAAAATCGTAGAAAATCCCATAAGAATAACCCAGAGAAAAAAACTCGTGAAAAATATTTCCTCCGATAGAATTCAACTTCTCATGGAATTTCAATATTATAATTATACACATTATTCCAAACTCTCAGTCGAATCAGATCAGCCGTTTTGATGTAAAAAATATATAATCCATTTTTTTATATCACTCAAAACTATTAGGAAACCAATTGAATCCGAAAAACAGGTGTCACCATCAATTGAGAACGATTAAAACAAAGCCTTCATTATTATCATAGAAATTTATCAGGAAATAAGATGGCAGTGACATAATTGTTTGGATCCAAGGTGTATATTATATATAATAAACAATCCAAAGATATAAGTTGATATAAGTAGTTCATCCATCAACGCGGCAACACATACCGCGTTTGCCTAGTATTTATGGATGGATATATAAATATATATGTTTATTTTTCAATTGGTCAAATAGACTGATACAGAGAGGAAATCAAAAATACATAAAATAAGCATCCACAAAGAACTTCAAAAGAGGCTTAACCGTGGGGAAGAATAGTGAATTATGAGGACAAATTCAAATTTGAAAGTATTTCTCGAACTTGAAAAGTGATAACGTAGATGGAGTAATAAAAAGAAAAACATTGAGTGATTATTTAATATCATAATGTATTCATTATAATTCAATATATATGATTTATTCAATATTTATTTTAAATATATATGTATATATATTTGTACTTGTATTTGTATTTCGAATATTTTGAAATATATTTATTATGATATATTGAATAATGATTGGATATATATTATCAAGATATCAGCAGTATCACCGTATTGTATCTGATGTGTGATCTGGAATGAGCCAAACCCTCACTTTGATTCCAGGTTGCTCGACCAGCAGGGGTACAGAACACTTACTGACTGTACGCTACAAGAGAGATGTAACATTGGACCGGGTTGTCCACCCCTGTAACGTCATTTCCATATAGAGTGACTACATTAACCATAATCCAACCCAGGCCACCTCGCTACATGCATAATATGCTAGCATCTCCCCCCCTCTCTCTTTCTCTCTCTCTCTCTCTCTCTCTCTCTCTCTCTCTCTCTCTCTCTCCTCGATACAGGACCCTTATTCCAGAGATCTGTGGGATAACTCTGTCTCATTCCACTGTTTCATCTCACTTCTGGTCGTTAAATAAATATTAAAATATTATTATATATATTATTATATTCAATATTTATATATATATATATATATATATATATATATATATATATATATATATATATATATATATATATATATATATATATAAATATATATATATATATATATATATATATATATATATATATATATATATATATATATATATATATATATATATATATATAAATATATATATATATATATATATATATATATATATATATATATATATATATATATATATATATATATATATATATATTTATATATTCATATATATATATATATATATATATATATATATATATATATATATATATATATATATATATATATATAATATATATATATATATATATATATAATATATATATATATATATATATATATATATATATATATATATATATATATATATATATATATATATATATATATATATATATATATATATATATATATATATATATATATATATATATATATATATATATATATATATATTATATATATATATATATATATAT
>OZ023335.1:29764148-29766648 GCA_964007535.1 Brachyptera risi | reverse complement strand
TACCAATGAAACTGGTCTAATCAATGAAACTGGTCCTACCAATGAAACTGGTCTAATCTATGAAACTGGTCCAATCAATGAAACTGGTCCTACCAATGAAACTGGTCTAATCAATGAAACTGGTCCTACCAATGAAACTGGTCTAATCTATGAAACTGGTCCAATCAATGAAACTGGTCTAATCAATGAAACTGGTCTAATCAATGAAACTGGTCCAATCAACGAAACTGGTCCTACCAATGAAACTGGTCTATTCAATGAAACTGGTCCAATCAATGAAACTGGTCCAACCAATGAAACTGGTCTCATCAATGAAACTGGTCCAACGAATGAAACTGGTCCAATCAATGAAACTGGTCCAATCAATGAAACTGGTCTAATCAATGAAACTGGTCCTACCAATGAAACTGGTATAATCTATGAAACTGGTCTAATCAATGAAACTGGTGTAATCAATGAAACTGGTCTAATCAATGAAACTGGTCCTACCAATGAAACTGGTCTAATCTATGAAACTGGTCCAATCAATGAAACTGGTCTAATCAATGAAACTGGTCTAATCAATGAAACTGGTCCAATCAACGAAACTGGTCCTACCAATGAAACTGGTCTATTCAATGAAACTGGTCCAATCAATGAAACTGGTCCAACCAATGAAACTGGTCTCATCAATGAAACTGGTCCAACGAATGAAACTGGTCCAATCAATGAAACTGGTCCAATCAATGAAACTGGTCTAATCAATGAAACTGGTCCTACCAATGAAACTGGTATAATCTATGAAACTGGTCTAATCAATGAAACTGGTGTAATCAATGAAACTGGTCCAATCAACGAAACTGGTCCTACCAATGAAACTGGTCCAATCAATGAAACTGGTCCTACCAATGAAACTGGTCCTACCAATGAAACTGGTCTAATCAATGAAACTGGTCTAATCAATGAAACTGGTCCTACCAATGAAACTGGTCCTACCAATGAAACTGGTCTAATCAATGAAACTGGTCTAATCAATGAAACTGGTCCTACCAATGGAACTGGTCCTACCAATGAAACTGGTCTAATCAATGAAACTGGTCCAATCGATGAAACTGGTCCAACCAATGAGACTGGTCTCATCAATGAAACTGGTCCAACGAATGAAACTGGTCTAAGCAATGAAACTGGTCCAATCAATGAAACTGGTCCAACCAATGAAACTGGTCCTACGAATGAAACTGGTCCAACGAATGAAACTGGGCCAATCAATGAAACTGGTCCAATCAATGAAACTGGTCCACCAATGAAACTGGTCTAATCAATGAAACTGGTCCAACCAATGGAACTGGTCCAACCAATGAAACTGGTCCCATCAATGAAACTGGTCCTACCAATGAAACTGGTCTAATCAATGAAACTGGTCCCACCAATGAAACTGGTTCCACCAATGAAACTGGTCTAATCAATGAAACTGGTCCAACCAATGAAACTGGTCCAACCAATGAAACTGGTCCAACGAATGAAACTGGTCCAATCAATGAAACTGGTCCAATCAATGAAACTGGTCCAACCAATGAAACTGGTCTCATCAATGAAACTGGTCCAACGAATGAAACTGGTCTAATCAATGAAACTAGTCCCATCAATGAAACTGGTCCTACCAATGAAACTGGTCTAATCAATGAAACTGGTCCAATCAATGAAACTGGTCCCACCAATGAAACTGGCCCTACCAATGAAACTGGTCTAATCAATGAAACTGGTCCAATCAATGAAACTGGTCCCACCAATGAAACTGGTCTCATCAATGAAACTGGTCCAACGAATGAAACTGGTCTAATCAATGAAACTGGTCCAATCAATGAAACTGGTCCTACCAATGAAACTGATCCAACGAATGAAACTGGTCTAAGCAATGAAACTGGTCCAATCAATGAAACTGGTCCAACCAATGAAACTGGTCCAATCAATGAAACTGGTCCAACCAATGAAACTGGTCCAACGAATGAAACTGGTCCAACCAATGAAACTGGTCCAATCAATGAAACTGGTCCAACCAATGAAACTGGTCCAACGAATGAAACTGGTCCAACGAATGAAACTGGTCCCATCAATGAAACTGGTCCAATCAATGAAACTGGTCCAACCAATGAAACTGGTCTCATCAATGAAACTGGTCCAACGAATGAAACTGGTCTAATCAATGAAACTGGTCCCACCAATGAAACTGGTCCTACC
Source organism: Brachyptera risi (assembly GCA_964007535.1). Taxonomy (NCBI): domain Eukaryota; kingdom Metazoa; phylum Arthropoda; class Insecta; order Plecoptera; family Taeniopterygidae; genus Brachyptera; species Brachyptera risi. Next base: position 29,764,431 of record OZ023335.1, on the reverse strand, counting down.
AATGAAACTGGTCTAATCAATGAAACTGGTCCCACCAATGAAACTGGTCCTACCAATGAAACTGGTCTAATCAATGAAACTTGTCCAACCAATGAAACTGGTCCAACCAATGAAACTGGTCCAACGAATGAAACTGGTCGAACCAATGAAACTGGTCCAATCAATGAAACTGGTCCAATCAATGAAACTGGTCTAATCAATGAAACTGGTCTAATCAATGAAACTGGTCCAACCAATGAAACTGGTCCAACCAATGAAACTGGTCCAATCAATGAAACTGGTC
>OZ023335.1:29739148-29759148 GCA_964007535.1 Brachyptera risi | reverse complement strand
TGTAAAAACATCAAGGAGGCGTACATATTTGTGTCTCGGCAGTAGCTTCACACCGCTTTGCAAACCGGGAAGTTTCCCGAATATTAGACATGTACTAGTGATGATACAGAATGCCTTGCTTGGATTATATTTGTAAATAATTATTCTTGGACTTATTAATTATTAATAATTCTATAATAATAATAATTCATTATAGGCTAATAGGCCTATTTATATTTTTAATTTCAATTTTTTTTTAAATTTTCATTTGTGTTCTCACAAAGATTTCAGTACAATTTCGTAGACCCGCAAAGTCACAAAAAGTTGACTTGTCTGCGGGTCTACTAACATTTTATACATGAGAAAAACAAATCACAAATAAGTATATCAAGTCTGAACACTTACGCACGCACATTTTGATAATAATGATGAAAATATCAATTTAAATAATAACATAATCATAATGATAAGAATCCACATTTTGAAATTATGAACTATTTTCAGTTATTTGGAATATACACTGTAAAATGAAATAGTTTTATTTCTCATGAAATATAGGCTATGATCATTTGATAATATCCATTTTTTTAATTCTATTTTTACTGCGGATATTTTTTCTAAACAAAGTAATTCGGGTCTGATTTTATTAAACAATTCAGGGATTAGTACTCGTTTCTCCTGGTTCCCGTATGAATTAATAGTGATTGGTTGTAATAATCTATCTTTATTTCTTGTTGCATGTATATGATCAGAAGTATTTTCGTTGCTCCTGTGGATATAATAATAATAATAATAATAATTATAAGTTTATTATTACTTATTAGCACATAATTATACTTCATTCATCATTCTTCTTGTCATGTCACATTTACTGTGAATGTTTTAAAGTCTGGCTAAAGAGGGCATAGAGAAATGTTCTATAGCCCTACCGTAGCATTCAGTCGTTGGGTTTTGAAGGTTATAAATGTTAATAATAATATTTACAGCTTGACAATTTTCAATTATACTAACATATCTTCATCAAGATGCATTGTACTATATATATTGTTCAATTATTTATATATGTCTCAACATTCTTCAATAATGTGAACTTGTTTCCTGTTGATATTGTATGTGGATCCTTTTAGAGACAATAAAATATTATTTTAAAACTGGGAAAACGCGTTATGTGTTTCCGTGTTGATGGATGAGCGAATAAAAAAAAAATGAAGTAATTAAATAAATAAAAATCGAATTTTTTAATTTTTCACTCCGAAACGACAAATCCGATTATTGTAAAAGTCCGAAATAATGTGTATTATTACGTTGTTCGAGTTCTGTGAAAATTTGAAAAATTTCGGAGAACATTCACTTTGTCACTTTTTCCGCCTGGCTTATTCATATGGGTTTTTTGAAAACTTCAAAATGATTTATCTCAAGAATTGTTGAACCGATTTTGCCTCAAAACTATAAAGCATCAAGTCAGATAGGGGTTCATGTGTGTGCCAAGTTTCATCATGATCTGAATTTCTGTTCGACCTGTAGAGCGCAAAAAAAAAAAAAAACACATTTGATTTTTCAAGTACAGTGAAATTGAGTCTTTGCTACGCTCATCCAACAATAAAATCACAATAAAGGAGAGAGAAGAAAGAAAGAAAGAGACTCACCAGGGGAAGGTTCCGGACTGCGATGGCGCTTGTGGAGCTTCCTTGTCGGACTCATCACGTTCTCCTTGTCCTGCTTGGCTTCTGCAAACAAAACACTCGCGTCAATAACACGTCACTAACGCATCGCAGGCACGTCACTCGTTCGATGAGTTTTTTGTTTTGATTTTAAACATGTTTTTCAATCTTGATTATTACCAAGCCTACATGATAAAATGGAATAGAATTGCAACACATGGAGATTATAAAAAATGAATATAATACGATATAAACCGGTAATATAAGAAAAATGAAGAAAAACTGCCATGAATGCGGAATAAGTAGATTACATAATAAGAAGCCCCGCATGAGAATGAATTCTTGTGTGCGGGCAACATAACTTACGATTACATGACAAAAGTTGGTAATGGAGCAAGTAATGAAATTAATTTAGATTTGAAGCTCTATTTCAAGGATGAAGATAACAGGGATAACATCAATCAATCGAGAATCGATTCTGATGTAAAACGATTCTCAAATCAAAAAATCGATTTTTCAAAAAAAATATATATTTATAATTTTTTTTTTGGTTCAGTGCTGTATTTCTTTACGTCGTAATAAGTGCTCATTTCGTTGTCTATATTATTCTGTATTGTTGAGATATTACTATCTGGACAAAAGCTATCGCTTCGGTTACGTCTGACAGCCGAACGTTGACAGAAATACCCAAATGGTACAGTACAGTTCAAACAAGTCTCTAGCAGCTATTTTTCACGTGAACGCCTTGGGAAGGTTGAAAAAAAATTTCAAATTACACTACTTTTTTTGAGAATAAATTTTTTTTCAATTTTTTTTTTCAAAAATCGATTTTTAATCGATTCCCGATTTTGAGAATCGATGTCATCCCTAATAAATACTAGTTAAACGCAGCACATGCGTTGTAAGATGAGCGAGATATCTGAATGAGGTATAATAAGAGTTGTTAAAGTAGTTCTACAATTGCTACTTTATCGACTACATGGTAGGCCTATAATGAGAACTCTACACACCTTGACTCACATAAAATATTCTCTATTCGGTGAATATCGAATCTGGAAAGACGTGAATCCAGCAATGATTGTGTTATTATTTCTATCTATTTTGTTGGATAACAAACATTACCTTAATTTTAAAACCAATTATTTAAAACAATTATATCAATTATTAATATTATTATTATTCATTATTATTTTATTTTATTATTATTAATATTATTAATATTATTATTATTATTAATATTATTATATTAATTAATAATATATATATATATATATATATATATATATATATATATATATATATATATATATATATATATATATATATATATATATATATATATATATATATATATATATATATATATATATATATATATATATATATATGTATATAAATAAATATATATATATATATATATATATATATATATATATATATATATATATATTTATATATATATTCTCTCAATTTTTAATGTCGAATGGAAATTTTTATATATTTTGAAATTATAATAATGAGGAGAATGGAAAAAAAAAATCGTATATGTATTGTTATATTGGCACATTATAATATCATTGAAACTCGTATAATTCACAAAATTAAACACGCCATCACTATACCTGTAATTATTTTGTATCAGTTATGTTTTTCATGTGTTATAATTATAATGCAAACCACAGATAAGCCTGTTTACAGGCTTTGTGGAATATTGTGAACTTTTCTGTATAATCTTGAATTGATAAATACCGGTAAATAAATAAATAAATACATTCATTATTTTAAAACATTAATTTCAAAGAATTATTTTTTTCGAAACGGCCGGTTCGAATTGCATACAAAATTGTAGAAATGTGTATCACTAGGCCTATATGATTATAGTGTTTGCATTCAGTGAAAATTTAAATTTTTCGGTAATTTTACTTTTCTTAATTTTTCGCCCAGCCAAATCTTATGGAGTTTTTATAAACTTTGAGATCAAATTTCTTAGGAACGGTTAACCGATATGAAACACAAACTATACAGTTCTGAATTGGATAAGTCTACATAGAGGTACAGTGAAACCTGTACGCATCGTTCTCCTGCTTGTATCACTCATATTTTCTCGCCCCACTCCCAAATAAAAAATGAAATAAAAATGAAATAAAATAAAAGTACCGTACCTGTGCCTGCGTGTAGGTCCTGGTCAGGCGTAGTCTCCTTGCCGACCAGCTCGAGGTACAGCTCGGGCCCGAGGCGCCTGTTGTCCGAGTCACTGCTCGGCATGCTCGGGTAGGCCTGCAACACACACTGCGTCACTGAAAATATGCTCGGTGGTGTTTTTTAAAAGAGTTGCTATAAGGTGGATTTCATTCAAACTATATCAGAATTTGAATAGAATCTGAAAGAATGTACCTAGAAGCAGCAGGACAATAATATACTTTCATTATTATAGTCGTAATAGTTCAAAGTGGAAGATATCAACATTCGTGTGTTTTGTTTACTCTTAATGCCAATGCTGGTAATGTCTGGATATATATCACAGAAACGGTTCTTACTTATAATGTGTTCCGGACTTTCAGAAACTGAAATACTTTCATTTACAGCGTAAAATTATGATCACAGACAGCGCAGTCCTGGTGTTGAAGTTCATTGGTTTTAAATAATCAAAATGGGGTGGTAAGATCGCCCTTGTGGTGCCCCGTCCAAACGATCCTATCTTTCATCCACAGCCTTAATTGGGGAACAATGATTTTGTATCAAGTTTCGATGTTATTAGATGAGCGTAGCGAAGCTTTCCATTTCACACCCTGAAAAAAAATGGGCTTCGTTTTTATGTTTGATTTTTTTTTTTTTTTTTTTTTGTAATTATGTACGCGGCATACAGGTCAGAGAAATGAATCAATCAACTTGAAACATTTTCTGAACGTTGGTGTCATACCAGAATAGGTTGGGATTGTTATTCAGAGGAATCGGTCGGAAGGTTTTTCCGGAAAATAATCGGAAAGTTTGTAAAATCCTCATAAGAATAACCCGGAGGAAAAATACTTGAAAAACAAGAATTTTTCAAAAACTCTCAAATTCTCACAGAATATGAAAAATACTATTATACACCTTTTCAGAGATTTTTAAAACAATGGAATGAGAAATAATGAAGAAAACGCAATAAACGTGTACATTTTATTGAATATTTGGATCAATTGGTTTTGCAAAGTGTTTATGCGACAGGTTGCAGGTTACTATAGATATCAACAAGTTGCAGGTGAGGTTTTTGAACGTTTGAAGTAAGTCAAGGTTTGTAGATGTAAATTGAGCTGACAAGTTATCTTTCATTCTAGATTGCCATACTTCTAAGCTCATCTCACAACGCGCATCCCGCGTTTTCCTAGTTAAAGTCTAACACCCGTTTGGTCAGCAGAGTCAAAAAGTAATTTTGAAATTGATTCTACATTTGGGAAATTTGAGTCAAGCTTCATTGAACATGTGTAGGTATTCTAATGGGATTTTTGAAAACTTCAAAATGAGTTTTCTCAGAAGTGGTTGGACCGATTGCGCCTCAAAACTATACAGTATCGAGTTAGATAGGGATACTTGTGTATGCCAAGTTTCAACTGATTTTGAATTTTCGTTTGACCTGTGGAGCGCGAAAAAAAAAGCCACTTTTTTTGCGGGTACATGGCGAAATTGAGTCTTCGCTTCGCTCATCCAATTATTATTATTATTATTATTATTAAAATTAATAATACATTTCATCATGATATAAGATGCATTGTAAGATGTGTGAGATATCCATGTGAAGTATAATCAGCAATAACTCTACACACCTTGACGCATATAATGTATTCTCCAGTCCGTGAATATCTGATCTAGGAAGCTATGAATCTCAGCAATGTTTCTGCTATTATTTCTAAGTACATACGTTGGATAGAAAATATTTTTTTTCTAAACGGGCCGATTCGAATTTCATACAAAATTGTGATGTGTGGGCTTTTCATTGATGTGTTCACATTCAGAGAAAATTTATATTTTTTTATGGAGATTTTGCGTGACCTCTGCATTGCGTGACCTATACACTGCGTAACTTATACACTGCGTAACCTTCACTAGGCATAACCAGGGACATGTGGACATGTAGCTTCTATTTTTTCATTACATAGCATTTAGAATTTGAAAAGGTTAGCACTTTGGTGCATGTATTATTATGAAACATCATGTACTGTAGCACAACAACAGTACTGGTAAAACCACTGGATAACGCACAATAGGCATATGGGGTCCAAAAAAAAAAAAAAAATTATTTTTAGAAAAATGGTAAACTATTTAAACCTACGCCTCATCTGCCGCCTGCATTCATTTCCAAATTCCCCAACTAACTTCACCTGTTTACACCTCGAATGACATAATTTGCGGAAAAATAGCATCTAAAATGCTTCTATTGCGAATATAGCTTCTATATTGCCAATACATTGAAACGTAGCAGATTCAGACGTTTGTAGCGCTTTGTCGCCTTTTCAAAAACATGTTAGAACAAAATCAAACGTAATAAAAAATGAAGAAATATCAAATAAGCATGTGAGAAGCACATTTTGATTTTATTGCTATTATAGCAAAATTGCTGTCTTTACATGTCTCTAGGCATAACCTCTACGCAGCGTGACTTGGACTCACCAGCTTGCGCGACCTGAGTGGAGGCCTGTTGAGCACGACCGGCAGGCCCCTCTGCTTGCGAGCCAGCAGCAACAGGTAGGTGGCGTGATCGTGGTCATACCGCCGCTCGTCCAGTGCGGCCCGCACCTCGTGCGGAGCCCGGCCCAGGTGTGCGGCCAGCGCGGCCACGCACTCCTCGTCGCGGTCGCGCCACCCCGCCGTCCGCACCGACACGGGGCCTGGACAACAGCACAGTCGGTTACGCAGGGTGAGTGAGCGGGGGATGATTGCGGTGTTCAACATTGATTGCAATCAATATTTTTCCCAACGATACGATGAGCGATTCAATTGCAACAATCAGTATTTTCTAACTGCTCCAATTTATACAATCAATGTTATAAATACAATAAATGTGAATGTGAATATAAGTGTGAATACAAGCAGAACATTGGCATTGGAAGGCTAAAAACTTTTAGAGCTTGTTTCTAAAACCTAGCATTGGACTGCCAAGCTTTGGAACGTTGACCAATAGGAGATCAGTATTTCAGAGTCGATCGACAACGAAAATCGATTATCGATAACATCGTCAGCATCGTCACTGTCGCTTTCACTCATCTTTCAGGCCTAGACTAATAAAACGATAACTATAATGATTTAATACTAATGAGTAATAATCAATCCAATAATAACTTATAATAACTGATAATCAATATATTAATATGTATCAATGGCATTGGTTTTGGAGCCCTAACCGGTGATTTTACTGATCAACGTACCATCGCCAATTTTTGTTTGATATTCTAGTTTTTGGCGTTTTCGGAAAGATCTTGTTCATATATATTGTGTGGTGTTTGGACATTTTGTGTTTTGTTTGTTTTATTGTGTTTTTTACTCAATTGAAGTTGATGGTTTCCGGTCTGACGTTTGTACTTGGTCAGCCATTTTTGTTGACGTTTTGTGTTAGCAACTGGGCATTTCAGCACGTTTTTGTATGTACTAGTCAAACGCGAAATATGCGTTGTAAGATGAGCGAGATATCTGAATAAGGTATAATAACAGTCCTACATTTGCTACTTTATCTTCTCTGGTATTCTACACACCTTGACGAATATAAAGAATAGTTCATTCTTGGGCAAATATCGAATCTAGGAAGCAGTGAATCTTGGCTCATTTCCATATATTTGATGTATAAAAACAGTTATTTGAATTTTTTTCTTCGAAACGGCTGGTTCGAATTGCTTACAAAATGGTGGTTATGTCTATCATCCATGTTTGAACACTCGGAGAAAATTTTATTTTCTTCTGAGAGGTTTCATTTTTTCGAATTTTCTTACCCAGCCTAATCTTTGAGGTTTTTAAAAACTTTGACATGATATTTCTCAAAATCTATCCAACCGATTCATTCCAAAAACTATACAGTTCCAAGTTGTAAAAGTTGGCCCGTACAAAAAAAGTTTCGTGTTGATCAGTCAAACCATGCAACCTGAGCAGTGCCCACAAACAAACAAGAAAAAAAAAAAAAAATCCAAGACAAAGCTCTTATAAACGTGGAATGGAATCTTTGCTACGCTCATCTAATAATTGCTCAAGGAATGTTATTAGGGGGTGTTTGTTATTGTTGGAGGTCGAAATGTTGGGGATTCGTGTAGCAGTCGTCATGCGATACGGATGTGTCCGAATGTGTTCGTAGCTTGTGATTGTGAGTTATGGAATATCAGAGTGGCTTCTTGAGCTGGTGTAGGCCTAATTATGAGGGAGTGCATTTGCCCTCGGTTCAATAAGGAGTGTCGTTTGAGAGCGTTTTTTTGTTTTTTGTGGTAGATCAGTGGTATTATAATGCAGTGGTTATATAAGTAAAAATTTAGAACTGCGCAAATGAAAAAATCAGGACTTATAAAGAGGTAGGTTATGCGCGGAGGCTGGGGGGCGGATTGGAAAGCGAAGGTGGATTGGAAGTTGATACGTACGTGAGTTTTTGCTCTTTTTCAATTCATCGTATTTGTGTAGAAAGTGTTTTCGTGCATTTCATGAAGTTGTGGTATGCGTGAATTTTTGACAAGATGGCCGCTTTGTGTGTGGTTAAAAAAAATGTCATCGTCATTTTCGGTATTTTTTGGTGTTTTTTGTTGTTGTATTTATGTCATTTCTTGGTGTTCCAAGAGTTTTCATGAATATATATACAGTATATATATTATGTGTTTTCAGCAAAATACCCCCCCCCTCCCCCAAAATAGGTGTGGTACGTCTATGACTATCAATAACGTAACGGGATAAGCAACATGGCGTAAGTCCTATCCTTTTAACATTAGGCCGTTTTCACCATGATGGAATCAGCGCGCTTTCGTGTACATTTCTGAGATTCGCAATTTCAAATCAAATCGTACGTATTAGGCTCGTATTTCAATATATAGCACATAGTTGTACAATTGCATTGATTTCAATCTTTCTCGTAGATGATGAGTAATTGTCCAGTTATCAAATGGTGAATATAGCAGTAGGGCTCTTGACTAGGGGACTAAATGCTTTTACAGACATATTTTAAATTTAGATTGGCTAAATCAAATGAAATTTATTCCAATATTGTTTGATGCAGTTGGAAAGAGCTGGATTCACAGATTGCATTACATCTATTACTTGTATAGATCAACACACAATAATACCAGCAAATCATCATAACATTTGTGAGGCGGTATCTCTTTGATATACGCATGGTGCGAAAGGAAAGCGCCATGCTGCTTATCCCGTTACGTTATTGATAGTCATAGGGTACGTGAATCGCTAAATTCCCCCCCTAGCCTTCCAACTCCAGCGTTGCAATGCCTCGTGTGAACAGGCTGTTACCTTTGCCCCCGGCCATGATCCAAGGATGCGACTGCAGCTGCTCTATCGTGATCCTCTTCTTGGGGTCCGTCTGGAGCATCGACCGTATGAGACGCTTACTGCCGTCCGATAGCCACGCGGCCTCCGTGTATCTCCCGCTCTAGCAACAACAACAACAACACGGTCAGCTACGCTCGCGCACCGGGCAATCACGTCACGATGTAGGCATACCAATTAGTGATCGCATCGATTCTCAAAATCTCAGCCTCCCTCGGTAGCTCGGTCAGCTGAGGCACCGCTTCAGGAACCGAAGTCACCGTTGGGCGTGGGTTCGAATCCCGCATGAGGCATGAGTTTCTGTGAATATCCTCTCACTGATCATCACTTCATACATTCATAATCATCAGCTCATTCGTACCCCCGTATAACCTAGCCGTTGGTGGGGTCGTTAAGCAAACAATAATCATCATCAAAATCGGGAACCGATTCTCTGAGCTCCGGAATTGATTGAAAATCGATTTAAAAAAAAAGTTTATTCTCAAAAAAAAAATAGTTTTGTTAGGGTATGACCCTTTTTTTTTTACTTTCCCGAAGCGTTTTACATGAAAAATAGCTGCTTGAGACGTCTTCCAACTGTACTGTACCACTCGGGTATTTCTGTCAACGCTTGGCTGTTAGACGTAACCGAAGGGATAGCTTGTTGTCCAGATACAGTGAAACCTCTATGCATCGTTCCCGGATCTATCGTTTTCCTGCTTGTATCATTCATTTCATTTTCCAATTTTCCTGCATGGATGGTTTTAATCTCCTGCATGGATGGTTTTATTTCCCTGATCCCTTGAAGGCGGTGGATAGATGTTTCACCGTGTTGGTAACACTGCATGGCGGTCCCGGTTAGTCTGACCGGCCCGACGGGAAGGACGTACCGTGATCTTGGCGTACAGGGTCTGTAGGTTGGCGTCGTCGAACGGGAGATAGCCGGATAGCAGCGCGTAGAGCAGGACTCCCAAGCTCCAGATGTCCACTTCGCTCCCTGGAAACGCAACAAGCGCGCTCGTTCATTCGTCGCTCGCAAATACATCGTTACAACGTCGGACGCGGTTAGTGGTGGGACATTGAAGAAATTTCATAAAATTTTCAATTGATTGACAAATATATCTGTGAATCTAATGGAGTCGAATGAATTGAATGAATTCAACTAGTATCAAAAAAAAAATTTAAAAAATTAATAATTGGATAAATTTCTCTCAATTTGAAAATTGAGAATTTTCAATGCAAATATACTGAAATTAGTCAAATTACCAATACAAATTTTCAGAGAATTTCCAATAATTAGACAAAAATATCTGTGAATCATAATGGGATCAAAAAGATTAAATGAATTTATCTGATTTCAAAAAAAAAAAAAAAAAAAAAAAAATTGTATATCTCAATTTGAAAATTGAACATTTTCAATAAAAATAGGCCTATATTGAAATTATCGATGGAAATTTTCAGAAAATGTACAATTGATCGCCTCATTTTTCTGTGAATCTGATGGAATCAAATTAATTGAATGAATTTATCTCGAGTCTAATTTCAAAAGTCGAAGAAAAAAAATTACTAGATCACTCTCAATTTTAACATTGAAAATTTTCGACATCTTTACTCATTCACTTTTCAATTGGGTCATTTCAAAGGACTTTTCAAATGGGTAATTACAAAGTAGTAGGCCTACTGGCCCCAGCTACAGGTGATCGCCAAAAAGTCTACAAATTTATTAGGGATGACATCGATTCTCAAAATCGGGAATCGATTCTCTATGCTCCAGAATCGATTAAAAATCGATTTGAAAAAAAAAAAATTTAAAATTGAAAAAAAAAATTGAAAAAAAAAATTGAAAAAAACGTTTATTCTCAAAAACTTAGTGTAATTTGAAACTTTTTTTAAACCTTTCCAAGGCGTTCCCGTGAAAAATAGCTGCTAGAGACTTCTTTGAACTGTACTGTACCATTTGGGTATTTCCGTCAACGTTCGGCTGTCAGACGTAACCGAAGCCTGGATAGCTTGTGTTCAGATAGTAATATCTCAACAATACAGAATAATATAGACAACGACATGAGCACTTATTACAACGTAAAGAAGTACAGTACTGAACCGAAAAGAAAAGGGAAAAAAAAATTTGATTTGAGAATCGTTTTACATCAGAATTGATTCTCAACTAATCGATGTTATCCCTAAAATTTAGTGATAGGATCTATCAATGCATGTTCAAAAACTGCAAAAAGACAATTATTATTTTATTAAGACCCACCTCAGTTACGGCCGAGACAATTTTGTAAGGAAATGCACTGTTATACCGGAAGGCCCACCTTCAATGTGGTGGTTTAAGGTGGAACTATAAGCTTTCAGCATAACATAAAAAGATTCTTTTCAGTGTGGCAATTATTAAAGAAACTATTTTCGAGGAAAAAAATTCCGAATATTTTCACGGAACATAACTCTCACTTTATTTTTCGACGATCCCTGGAAACGTCAGGAAAGACCTGAATGGACATAATTTTCACCAAACATCCCAAACATTTTTCCCAATAACCTCCTTTGAGAATTTTTTTGATAAGTTCAATGATATATTGACTGCCATTTTTTTGCATTTCTTTTTTTATTTTTCTGCGTTCTACTTTTCTCCGCCGTGTCGCATGGAGCGGTCATCAAATTTAACATTGCCCTTATGGAGAATTCAGAATGTCAGGTATTGCTTCTGAACCATATGTTTTAAAAACACAAAAATTGCCAGACATTCCTTGTCATGTGTTTAACAACCTTCTTCAGCAAAATTCAAATAATTCCTCGACAATCATGAAATATGAGCCATGTCGTTTTCTCCTGATGCAACGCTTCATTGAAAAAATTGCAGTCAATATATTATTGAACTTATAAAAAAAAATCTCAAAGGAGGTTATTGGGAAAAATGTGTAGGATGATTGGTGAAAATTATGTCCATTCATGTCTTTCCTGACGTTTCCAGGGACTGTCGGAAAATGATCAAAATTCAAAGGTCAAAGTGAGAATTATGTCCCGTGAAAAAATTTGAAATTTTTTCCTCGAAAATAGTTTCTTTAAATAATGTCTCCAATCATTGCCATGCTGGAAAAAATCTTTTTATGTTATGCTGAAAACTCATAGATCCACCTTGACAAATTTTTTTACAACCGCTGAGAGTCAATTCCAACTCCAGTTTCTTCTGTGATGACTTGGGCCTATATGCCACGAGGAAAGATTTTTGGAAAAAAATTACAATTTTCAAGCTTTTGAAAATTTTCATGAAAATTTACATCACTAATCGCAGTTAGGTTGCACCAACTTTGGTCGCACTAGGAGAGTGGGTGGGAGCGTGGGAGAGAGAGGAGCGTACCGAGATAGAAGTCTCCCCGCACCAGCTCAGGCGCAGCGTAGCTTGGAGAGCCGCAAGCGGTGTGAAGGTGGGAGCGCGGACCGCCCTGGGGTCGCGCGCACAGTCCGAAGTCTATCAGCTTGACCTTGAGGTCGCGGTCCAGCAGAACGTTCTCGGGCTTGAGGTCACGATGGACGAACCCGCACGCGTGCACATGGCTCACGGCCGACACCAGCTGGCGGAGGAAAGCGCGGGAAGAGCTCTCCGATAGCCGGGTCTGCTCCACTGGAACAAGGGAGAGTTGCTAGTGATGACTAGAGACTAGTGATGGGCGCATGATGGCCATCTACAGTCTGAAGGTTGATTTCCATGGACGCGAATTTCGCGTCGCTTAGCGAAAGCGAATTCGCGTAGCAAACTTTTGGCAGACATTTTGAAAATTCGGCCAATCGGTGACGACTGCGACACGAGCGACGAAAGTTGACCAAAATTCAATATTTTCGCATACGCTGTTACGATTTTGCCGGAACTAGACTAGGGTTCCTAATAAATATCCCAGGATCGCGTACTGCGTCCGGCGAGATATCGATTTATCGAAACTCGATCTCCAACAGGTTTCGAGACAAGTTTCAAGTTAAACCTACTTTACTACTAGCTTTGAAATTCTACCGATGGAGTGCTGAACTCGGCCGACGCGTTTTCGGTAAGCGAATTCGCTTTCACTACGCAACGCGACATTTGCGTCTATGGAAAACTTACTTTAGACTGTAGATATACAGTCCACAGTTTATATCTACAGTTCGGTTGTAAAAGATGTACGAAGAATGTTTGATTGAAATTCAACTGTGGTAACTTCATGAGTAGGGCCGGGCCGCTCAATTGATGTCTCTTGGTGTGTCGACCTACTAGAGCGTTTTCTCAACGGTAAAAACCAGAGACCATTGTTTACACAGACCATGTTTTGTAGCCAAGACAACCAACACCTCGAGCTAGGACCGTGGGAAAGGTTTAAGCTAGGTTACCGTGACGATTTCTTCACGTTCCGTCCGTCAAAACGTTCAACCAATCACGCACAAGAGAATGCATCGGGGGGAGGGAACGATTTTTCCCCGTCCAAGTAGGCCTACAGACAATTTTAACTTTTGACGTTCGTCACGGCACGGGACGATTTGAGGATGTCGTGTAGAGTACCAACAATTGAATGAAGGATCGCATCGTCGCATTTCCGTTCTATTTCGATATTACTGTTATATAATCGCGGGCAAAATCACACGCTGTTTTATATTTTGAGGTTTTACAAACAATTATTCATTTTTAATGAATAGTTTTGATCCCGAAATGTTCATCGAGGCAATTAGAGAATATACTCGCCTAAGATAGTGTCGTGTTGCCTCGTTGATTTCAATGGTTGCCTTTGAAAAGTTCTAGTTTTTGCCGATAGAACGCATTATCTTATGTGACGGGAAATATACAGGTATGGGAATATGATCTATTTTACACCAACGATGCCGTCTGAAGTTTTGACGGACGTCACGTGAAAAAAATCGCCATGGGAACCTAGCTTTAGAAAGCGTTAATAGTCCACGGGAGTCGATTTATCAAACTATCAGATGTTTGATGATAACTTTTTAACGGTATGAGATATCAAAATTCTAATATAATGCGAGAAACACAGATATAGGCTAGTTATAATAGCTTCAAGATTATAAATTATGAGTGACTATTCAAGTTTTGTCAGCTAAAAAATGCGTTTTCAAAGCTGTCGACTCTTGACGGTTATAAATGTGACATGACTTGAAAAGTCATAACTTATAATCTTGAAGCTATTATGATTATCTGTATCTCGCGGTTATAAGAATTTTGATATCTCATACCGTTCAGAAGTTATCATCAAACAAAGTTCTGATAGTTTGATAATTCGACTCCCGTGGACTCCTATACTGGAGTCCATCCCGTTTCCTCTATCCCTCGGGATCTCCCGAGATGGAGACCATCTCTATCCCGTTCACTAACTGCTGTTAAGCTAACAGAGGTTAGCTGGGCGCAAAGCATCACGGGTGACACCGTTCTTCTCACACCGATAGCCATGAAATAGTTGTTAGTGACGTCTAATGCTGGGCTTCCAAACCTGCTTTATCCGGATTGCAAATTCGCCAAGCACTTTTTTAAGTCACCCTGATGATAAAACGACCAATCAGTGACGAGGGACGCGATTTCTAATTGTTGCAAGCTCGCCTCAATTCCACCGCCTTGCGAATGCGAAACACATAAGGCCGGCATAAGGCACGATGACGGCGTGAATCTTGCTATTTTTTGGGAAGGCGGTGGATTTTGATCAGCGGTTAAGCTCTAACTGCGTTCACAGAACGTAGTTAGGCCTTGATGTTGGTTAATGCTAACTGCGTTCCGTTCACATTACGTTGCTAACCTCAGTTAGTGGCTTAACAGCAGTTAGCGATCATAGGTGGTCATGGCTCACCGATGTGGTCGAACAGCTCGCCGCCAGAGCAGTACTCGATGACGAGGTAGAAGTGCGTGTCCGTCTCGATCGCCTGGTACAGCTGGCAGACGTTGCGGTGGGACAGACACTTGAGCGCTTCCAGCTCCAGCTTCACACGGTGGATATCGTCCTGCGCAATAACAACACTTTTATTCGTCATTCGTTCTCGCGGCAAACGCAGCATGCGTTCTAACGCGAGCATGATATCTGAATGGGGTAGACAAAGAGTTGTTGAACTAGTTCTATCATTGAGTATAGAGGTGGTTCTACCTTTCTACTTTATCGACTCTGGTATTTTACACACCTTGACGCATATAGAAAATACTTCATTGTTGGGCAAATATTGAATCTGGAGAGCAGTGAATCTTGGCAACATAATTTTGCTATTACTTAACTATATATTTGGTAAATTTACTGACGTACCATGCCGATTTTTTTTTTTCACTTTTTCCTTCTTTTTTTTGAGTATGTTATATAAGCTCCGTTCCGCCTGCCGGCAGTATACGCAAGGTTTTACACTAACCTGACCCTAACCATTGAATTTGTAACGTTACAAAATCAATGCCCTAACCTAGCCTACTGTCCACCTTTGTCATCTTCAAGTATTTTACTTAAATTCTTCACATTATCAGGTAATCTATCATAAATTCGCATACCTTTCACAAAAATTGAGTCATCTTGTTCTTTATACACTGTTAGTACGTCACTAATGGTGTCATTGAGTTTGCAGTCCACGCTATTTAAATAGGCCTACTACAAACTTAATGATGGCGTGTTGTTGACCAACCATCCCACTATCAACCTGGACGACAGTGGAAAACCACGATTCCCCTTTTGTCAGGATGATCGACCACGGCAAGAATCGAACCATGGTCTTCTGAACAACGGTCCAATGTGTCAATGTGTGGCCACTCGAAATTATACTACGGGCCAAGCCTTCACTACAAACTCTATGCTATTGGCAATGAGTTTGCGATGGATTATTATACAAATAATTGTGTGGGCCCAGATAGGCCTACTAGAAACTAAAAAGCCTCTAGGTCAAGGCAGGTCTGGAAAACACTATAAATTCAATGCCTAGGCCTAGCCTAGTGGTACAAGAGTGAATGAAGGTGACAAGAAATGAGATAGGGCCTAGGCTAGGCTGAATACTTACGCCTAATGCTGACTTTTTCATCATTTTGATAGCAACTTTTTCACCTGTCAAAATATGAACAGCAAGCTTGACTTTTGCAAATCCGCCTGATCCTACCGTTTTCTTCAACTCGTAAAAACCATCTAGTCCTTCGACCGACATTATTACTCATATGTTCCTAGAATGAGAGAACTAGCCTAACCTACGTCGACTATACAATAACAGACAAATATTATTAAATACACGATTAACCAAGAACTAAACAGTGAGGTAGAACGTTACTGCGTGCATGTAAACAAACTTAGCAAACTGCTCCGTTCGGATTCAAACCAGTGATTCAAACTCGCTCGACGCTGACACAGTCTCGCTCTGGCGACAATACCCGCAACTAGGTCGACTATCGACTTTCTTTGATCGACTGAATTCAAAATTCTCATCTTCCATAGTGGGCGTGCAGGTGACTGTTTATTGTTTATTGTTTATTGTTTGTTGTTTATTGTTATGGAGGCTTCTGACAATGGTTATAACAGTTACTTTGATTAGACTAGCTTTAGCAAGGATTCAATTTGACGAAACTGAAAAAAATTGGTTTTCGTTTTTATGTTTTTTTTTCATGTTTTTTGTCGGTTCTCCACAGATCAAACGGCTACAGCTATCAACTTCAAACTTTTTTTCATCATGGCTCCTCATCTAACTTAGATCTGTATAGTTTTGTGGTATTATCGGGTTGTAACTTTTATTTTTAGGAATTTTAGAAATTTCAAAAATACCCATTAGAATAACACGGCGGAAAAAAAATATATTTTTATTTTCAAAAAAAAAAAATTTTTGTGTGGAGTTGAATTACATTTTGATACACAACTCTGAAAATTCTCAGCTTGATCGGGTCAGCCACTTTGAAGAAAAAACATGAAATGTGCTAAATTGGTACCACTCGAAGCAGTTTTTACCCATTTATAACTTAAATGTCACCCAATTGGCAAATTTAGGCAAAAGTTTGGCAAAGAAGTCGACATACTATTACTTTCCACTCGTATAAAAACGCGTATAAAGCGTTTTCCTAGTGTGTTAAATCATCATCGTGTTAAAATAGCGTTGAAATTTGAATTTAATCCGAAAAACTTTATTTTCTGATTTTTTTCCTACGAGTTATTTTTTTGTGTACCGGTATTTGCAGCCCTCCGAGGTGAGCTTAATATAAATTGTGATTCCGTCCGGCCTGTGGAGCGCGAACAAAAAAAAAACGTTTGTTTTTTCGAGTCCGGTGTAATCTAGTAGTCGCTTTGCTCGTCCAATGGGACCATGAATCTATGTAGCGATTTGTGTAACATGCTGATAGGAACCAAGTCATCACATTGACCTCTGACCTCTCAATCAATACGTAGATACGTCCATTTCAACGATTTCTACGAGTGATCATCTTAAGAATTGGAATTGATTGAAAAAATCAGAATTTCTGATAGTCCCAATCAGTACCAATTTTAAAATTAAATCTATTTCCAAATTAAACTTCCCAATTGAACAAATATTAGCTTTTAGAAGCTAAAATTTGAACCTGAAATTTGGAGTTCAAAATTAAAGAACATATTTTTATTTATTAGGATTATTTTAAATATGAATTCAAAATTAACTATCATTATCATTATTGTTAATTATCAATAGATTTACTTAATATCATTTGATGTTGTGAGCCACATTTATAAGTTAGTAAGCTGATATATCTGGCTGGCCCTTCTATGCAACAACAAAGTATATTTTTAAACGAATTCCTTTTCTTATGTCCAAAGGTAAATTATTTTATATATAGACCTAGTAGGGTCGAATGTAGTCTACATATTTCAGGCCACAATTAGTTTACTTCTTCTGGGAAAGTGTAAATTAACACATGAAATATATCTTGATCCAAATCGACAAATCATTCCGAACGAGTTCCTTCCCTAACGTATTTGTTGCGAGCCACAACATTTAACACAGGATTGGTCCCGATGTATCAGGCGAATATGAACTACGAAGAGGTATGCGAGATCCCAATACACGGCTTCAAGTCATCTTGTGCCGGACCGCTGTGTGTAAGCACTTTGGTCGCGTAAAACTGCCTGGCGGCTGGCCTCAGCACAGCTTCAAGCCATCTCGTGCCGGACCACTTTTATCAAGCGATTAGGTCGCCGTAAAACTGCCTGGCGGCTGTCTCTATGCTCAGCCGTCCTTGTTCGTTGCGAGCCACAACATTTAACACAGGATTTGTCCCGATGTATCAGGCGAATATGATCTACGAAGAGGTAAGCGAGATCCTAATACACGGCTTCAAGCCATCTCGTCCCGGACCGAATTTCTGTAAGAAGTTAGGTCGCGTAAAACTGCCTGGTGGCTGTCCCAATGCTCAGCCGTGTTCTTGCGCAATCTCACGCCACTTTTCTATTTTGATTGAAACGAATATTAATAGATGTTGTATGGAGAATAAGTTCATTGCATAAATTACTCTGATTGATCTGAACCAAAGACAGAATAGACATGCTATTTCTCAAGAAATTACGTCTGAAGATCTTAGACATGAATATTTCCGAGAGAGTGGTTTTCAATGCGTCATCAAGGCCTCGTTTAAACCAACTGGCCACATTAAAACCTCCATTTGCCAGGACCACACAATATCAAAGAGGATTCTATTTTCGGTCTGTCGCTTTTTATAACGCTTTACCTATCAGGTTGAGAACAGATTATTATTTCGATACATTTTGTAGAAAACTCGGAAAATTTTCACTCAATTAGATACTTAAAACTTTACATAATGTTAGATTAGGCATTATACCAGGCATTTGTATTCCATATTTAGTTATTTCAATTTTCAATTCGTTTCCTATTATTATTATTTTTTACTGATCTGATTTATGATTTATAATTTATATTATTATACAGGTAATGCATAATGGAACTGGCGAAATGAAGTAGATATGTTGTGCGCTTATAAAATACTTACTCAACTTTGCTGGAAAAATTAGTTAGAAATTGAAAAAAGGATGCAGGTAGAGAGACACGTGTTGTTACGGGTCTCCTGCTCTATTCTTACTACTTGTTTACAGTATTTAACCAATAATAATAAATAAATGAATGAATATTCAGAAACTACCTAAAATAGAGGTCATTTTACACAGAGTTAATTGTACTGACACTGTATTACACTGTATTTAACCAATAATAATAAATAAATGAATGAGTATTCAGAAACTACCTAAAATAGAGGTCATTTTACACAGAGTTAATTGTACTGACAGCCACAAGGCAGTCTAATGGTGACCCACTAGTGTTCGTAACCATGGCTGCATATCAACCAATCAGCGACAAGAACATTGTGTGCTTAAAACTGTCATGGAAAATGGCTGATGACATCTTATCCGAAGTTTGATCTTAGAGTTGTTTCAATATATATCAGGACCGTGCACAACGACCTCTGGTTATCGCTTGCTTAACGACCTCACCAGAAGCTAGGTTTTGTGTCCAATGATGGGTGGGGAACGCTTTGAAAATCTCAAACATCAGGCGGGAATCGAACCAAGGAATTAAATCGTCTCAGTTTTTGTATTATTTATCGCACTTCCCAGATACGACATTTAACATGTGATGTAGCCAATTGTATCAGGGGAGTATGAACCACGGCCAGGTATGCATGTTACCACTGGAGGCCTGCAGGAGATTTCAACGCACGGGTAACAACGAAAAGTTTGCATGACTCTTACACAAATCACATATCATATACGAGCCTCGAACCTTAGAATTGATTTATTCATAGTACAGTTTTTGTATTGACGCTTCCACTTCTCAGACACGACATTTCACATCGCTCATCAAATCAACAACTAACTTTATATCCAGTAAAGCAATTTAATGCAACTTTTCAACCGGAAATCCGGT
>OZ023335.1:29637517-29738948 GCA_964007535.1 Brachyptera risi | reverse complement strand
TATATATATATATATATATATATATATATATATATATATATATATATATATATATATATATATATATATATAATATATATATATATATATATATATATATATATATATATATATATATATATATATATATATATATATATATATATATATATATATATATATATATATATATATATATATATATATATATATATATATATATATATATATATATATATATATATATATATATATATATATATATATATATATATATATATATATATATATATATATATATATATATATATATATATATATATATATATATATATATATATATATATATATATATATATATATATATATATATATATATATATATATATATATATATATATATATATATATATATATATATATATATATATATATATATATATATATATATATATATATATATATATATATATATATATATATATATATATATATATATATATATATATATGAGAATAAATTATTGTTCGGTGTTTTTCAGTCGTTCATATTTATGTATTTGTATGCTCGATATGTCGGCAGCTCTATGGCTGCCCTCATCAAGAGCACATTATCCCAACTTATCGATATTCACCATGCGGTAGAGCCAAGTTCCATAGCAGAATGCCCAGTAGTTGTGTGTGTTTCCATTATTTCCAGCACAATATCCCAGCATTGCTCTCGAGGTGGGTCAAATTTCCACTATCTAATAGACCGTGGCTCTGTAATTATCTCATATAGCATTAACCACAATTCTATTTCTAGACACATTCGGACTAGAAATGTCCGAAAACGGTCTTCTTGATTATAATATGTCATTAAAATTTACATTAAAGAATTCTAAAACTCGATGTGGCTCTGATATTTGACGTCACCAAGTGGGTAATTGTGGTTAATGGTATTGTCATGGTATTTAGCTCTTCTGGAGAGTCCTGGCCTCTTGGAGCTGACCGGTACAAGGTCTATTAGGTAAGGGTTCGCAGTCCATCTTCTTGTGAACGGAGATCGACTGAGGGTTGGTATGATATTTGTTTTTGTGAGGAGGGGAAGTCTTGCATGAGACCCCCGCGGGGTGAATTGCGGGGAGTGTCGGATTCTTACCAACTAAAACCCCTCCTCTTTTTAGGTTGACACCGACAGCGAGGTCATTTCATCACCTTTTTTCTTCTATTTATTCATTCAGTTTTCTAATCATTGTTCCAATCTTCGAGCTATGAAAATCATTTACAAAATTGCAATCATATTTTATCCAATTGACGACTAGTGATAGGCGTGGCTAATCGCCAAAGCCTCCTGGATCGATACTTCATGTGGGAATTTAGAGATACTCTGATAGGGCAAGGTGAAATTTCCCACATAACAAACAGCCCGTTTGATTGGATGTTCTGTTTTGTGACGTTTATGGGCGGGTCAATCAATAGTCGTCAATTGACAGTTGAATTGAAGAATTGCAAAAGTTTATCAATCCGTTTTGAGTCGTCTGACAATGTTCATCTGAAGTGGTATCCAAGGACAACTGTGGTCTAGTAGTCGAGTATTCATTACAACCAATAAGAATATGTTTCACAGTGAGAATTTCATTGCTAGTATCGCACCGAGCTTAAACCAGAAATACTTGCGAGGAGGTACCAACTGTACTAGAAACCAACTGTACTAAAACCAACTGTACTAAAACCAAATGTACTACAAACCAACTGTCCAAAACCAACTGTACTAAAACCAACTGTACTACAAACTAACTGTACAACAAACCAACTGTCCAAAACCAACTGTACTAGGAACCAACTGAACTGAAACCAACTGTATTAAAATTGACTATACTGAAACCAATTGTCCTGGAACCAACTGTACTGAAACCAACTACACTGAAACCAACTGTAATGAAAAACAACTGCACTGGAACCAACTCTACTGAAACCTACTGTAATAGAATTAACTGTAGTGAAACCAACTGTACTGAAACCAACTACACGAAATTCAACTGCACTAGAACCAACTGTACTGAAACCAACTACACTGAAACCAACTGTAGTGAAAAACAACTGCACTGGAACCAACTGTACTGAAACCAACTGTATTAAAATTGACTGTACTGAAACCAATTGTCCTGGAACCAACTTAACTGAAACTAACTACACTAAATTCAACTGCACTTGAACCAACTGTACTAAAACCAACTGTACTGAAACCAATTGTACTGAAACCAACTACACTGAAACCAACTGTACTAAAATTAACTGCACTGAAACCACATGAACTGAAACCAACTGTACTGAAACCAACCGTACTAGAATTAACTGCACTAAAACCAAATAAACTGAAACCAACTGTACTACCAAATAATTGTACTAAAACCAACTGTACTGAGACCAACTACACTGAAACCAACTGCACTAAAAAACAACTGTACTGAAAAACAACTGCACTGAAACCAACTATACTGAAACCAACTGAAAACCAACTGTACCGAAAACAACTGTACAGAATTAATTGTCCTGAAACCAACTGTACTGAAACCAACTGTACCACAGAAACACTGTCCTAGAAGCAACTATACTGGAACCAACTGCACTAAAAATCAACTGTACTAGAATAAACTGCACCAAAACCGACTGAACTGAAATCGACTGTCCTAAAAACAACTGCACTACAAAGTGACTGTACTTCAAACTGACTGTAGAACTGTTCTGAAAACGACTGTACTACAAGCTGACTGTTCTGAAACCAACTGTACTACAAACTGACTGTCCTGAAACCAACTGTACTAAAACTGACTGTATCAAGACCAACTGAACTAAAACCAACTGTACTAAAACCGACTGTATTAAAACCAACTGAACTGAAACCGACTCACTGAAACCAACTCTACTAGAATTAACCGCACTGGAACCAACTGTACTAAAATCAACCGTTCTGAAACCAACTGTCCTAAAACCGACTGTACTAGAATCAACTGCATTGAAATCAACTATACTGGAGCAAACTGTCCTGAAACCAACTGTAATACAATAAAACTGTCCCAAAACTACTGCACTGAAACCAACTCCACTGAAACCAACTGTACTACAAAATTACTGTCCCAAAAGTAACTACTGACACCAACTGCACTAAAATCAACTACACTAAAACCAACTGTACTGAAACCGACTGTACTAAAATTACCTGCACTGAAACTGACTATACTGAAACCAACGGTCCTAAAATCAACTGTACTAAAACCAACTGTACAGAAACCAACTATACTAAAAACCAACTGTACTGAAACCAACTGTACTAAAACCAACTGTACTGGAACCAAATGTACAGAAACCAACTTTACTAAAAACCAACTTGACTAGACACCAACTGTCTTGAAACCAACTGCCCTAAAATGCAACTGTACTTGAATAAACTGTCCTAAAATTGATTATAATTTCTGAAATTGTAGGAACATCAAGGAGGCGTATATATTTGTGTTTCGGCAGTAGCTTCACACCGCTTTGCAAACCGGGAAGTTTCCGATATATTAGACATGTACTAGTGATGATACAGAATGCCTTGCTTGGATTATATTTGTAAATAATTATTCTTGGACTTATTACTTATTAATAATTCTATAATAATAATAATTTATTATAGGCTAATAGGCCTATTTATATTTTGAATTTAAATTTTTTTTTTTAATTTTTTATTCGCGTTCTCACAAAGATTTCAGTACAATTTCGTAGACCTGCAAAGTCACAAAAGTTGACCTGTCTGCGGGTCTACCAACATTTTATACATGATATATATATCATAATATATTATATATAGTTATATGTTATAATGTATATAATAATGTTCGAGTTCTGTGAAAATTTGAAAAATTTCGGAGAACATTCACTTTGTCATTTTTTCCGCCTGGCTTATTCACATGGATTTTTTGAAAACTTCAAAATGATTTATCTCAAGAATTGTTGAACCGATCGCGCCTCAAAACTATAAAGCATCAAGTCAGATAGGGGTTCATGTGTGTGCCAAGTTTCATCATGATCTGAATTTCTGTTTGACCTGTAGAGCGCGAACAAAAAAAAAAAAAACACATTCGATTTTTCAAGTACAGTGAAATTGAGTCTTTGCTACGCTCATCCAACAATAAAATCACAATAAAGGAGAGAGAAGAAAGAAAGAAAGAGACTCACCAGGGGAAGGTTCCGGACTGCGATGGCGCTTGTGGAGCTTCCTCGTCGGACTCATCACGTTCTCCTTGTCCTGCTTGGCTTCTGCAAACAAAACACTCGCGTCAATAACACGTCACTAACGCATCGCAGGCACGTCACTCGTTCGATGAGTTTTTTGTTTTGATTTTAAACATGTTTTTCAATCTTGATTATTACCAAGCCTACATGATAAAATGGAATAGAATTGCAACACATGGAGATTATAAAAAATGAATATAATACGATATAAACCGGTAATATAAGAAAAATTAAGAAAAACTGCCATGAATGCGGAATAAGTAGATTACATAATAAGAAGCCCCGCATGAGAATGAATTCTTGTGTGCGGGCAACATAACTTACGATTACATGACAAAAGTTGGTAATGGAGCAAGTAATGAAATTAATTTAGATTTGAAGCTCTATTTCAAGGATGAAGATAACAGGGATAACATCAATCAATCGAGAATCGATTCTGATGTAAAACGATTCTCAAATCAAAAAATCGATTTTTCAAAAAAAAATATATATTTATAATTTTTTTTTTGGTTCAGTGCTGTATTTCTTTACGTCGTAATAAGTGCTCATTTCGTTGTCTATATTATTCTGTATTGTTGAGATATTACTATCTGGACAAAAGCTATCGCTTCGGTTACGTCTGACAGCCGAACGTTGACAGAAATACCCAAATGGTACAGTACAGTTCAAACAAGTCTCTAGCAGCTATTTTTCACGTGAACGCCTTGGGAAGGTTGAAAAAAAAATTTCAAATTACACTACTTTTTTTGAGAATAAACTTTTTTTCAATTTTTTTTTTCAAAAATCGATTTTTAATCGATTCCCGATTTTGAGAATCGATGTCATCCCTAATAAATACTAGTTAAACGCAGCACATGCGTTGTAAGATGAGCGAGATATCTGAATGAGGTATAATAAGAGTTGTTAAAGTAGTTCTACAATTGCTACTTTATCGACTACATGGTAGGCCTATAATGAGAACTCTACACACCTTGACTCACATAAAATATTCTCTATTCGGTGAATATCGAATCTGGAAAGACGTGAATCCAGCAATGATTGTGTTATTATTTCTATCTATTTTGTTGGATAACAAACATTACCTTAATTTTAAAACCAATTATTTAAAACAATTATATCAATTATTAATATTATTACTATTCATTATTATTTTATTTTATTATTATTAATATTATTAATATTATTATTATTATTAATATTATTATATTAATTAATAATATATATATATATATATATATATATATATATATATATATATATATATATATATATATATATATATATATATATATATATATATATATATATATATATATATGTATATAAATAAATATATATATATATATATATATATATATATATATATATATATATTTATATATATATTCTCTCAATTTTTAATGTCGAATGGAAATTTTTATATATTTTGAAATTATAATAATGAGGAGAATGGAAAAAAAAATCGTATATGTATTGTTATATTGGCACATTATAATATCATTGAAACTCGTATAATTCACAAAATTAAACACGCCATCACTATACCTGTAATTATTTTGTATCAGTTATGTTTTTCATGTGTTATAATTATAATGCAAACCACAGATAAGCCTGTTTACAGGCTTTGTGGAATATTGTGAACTTTTCTGTATAATCTTGAATTGATAAATACCAGTAAATAAATAAATAAATACATTCATTATTTTGAAACATTAATTTCAAAGAATTATTTTTTTCGAAACGGCCGGTTCGAATTGCATACAAAATTGTAGAAATGTGTATCACTAGGCCTATATGATTATAGTGTTTGCATTCAGTGAAAATTCAAATTTTTCGGTGATTTTACTTTTCTTAATTTTTCGCCCAGCCAAATCTTATGGAGTTTTTATAAACTTTGAGATCAAATTTCTTAGGAACGGTTAACCGATATGAAACACAAACTATACAGTTCTGAATTGGATAAGTCTACATAGAGGTACAGTGAAACCTGTACGCATCGTTTTCCTGCTTGTATCACTCATATTTTCTCGCCCCACTCCCAAATAAAAAATGAAATAAAAATGAAATAAAATAAAAGTACCGTACCTGTGCCTGCGTGTAGGTCCTGATCAGGCGTAGTCTCCTTGCCGACCAGCTCGAGGTACAGCTCGGGCCCGAGGCGCCTGTTGTCCGAGTCACTGCTCGGCATGCTCGGGTAGGCCTGCAACACACACTACGTCACTGAAAATATGCTCGGTGGTGTTTTTTAAAAGAGGTGCTATAAGGTGGATTTCATTCATTTTCGTTTGACCTGTGGAGCGCGAAAAAAAAAGCCACTTTTTTTCGGGTACATGGCGAAATTGAGTCTTCGCTTCGCTCATCCAATTATTATTATTATTATTATTATTAAAATTAATAATACATTTTATCATGATATGAGATGCATTGTAAGATGTGTGAGATATCCATGTGAAGTATAATCAGCAATAACTCTACACACCTTGACGCATATAATTTATTCTCCAGTCCGTGAATATCTGATCTAGGAAGCTATGAATCTCAGCAATGTTTCTGCTATTATTTCTAAGTACATACGATGGATAGAAAACATTTTTTTTTTTTAAACGGGCCGATTCGAATTTTATACAAAATTGTGATGATGTGTGGGCCTTTCATTGATGTGTTCACATTCAGAGAGAATCTATATTTTTTGAGAGATTTTGTGTGTCCTATACACTGCGCAACCTTCACTAGGCATAACCAGGGACATGTGGACATGTAGCTTCTATTTTTTCATTACATAGCATTAGAATTTGAAAAGGTTAGCACTTTGGTGCATGTATTATTATGAAACATCATGTACTGTAGCACAACAACAGTACTGGTAAAACCACTGGATAATGCACAATAGGCATATGGGGTCCAAAAAAAAAAAAAAAAAATTTTTAGAAAAATGGTAAACTATTTAAACCTACGCCTCATCTGCCGCCTGCATTTATTTCCAAATTCCCCAACTAACTTCACCTGTTTACACCTCGAATGACATAATTTGGGGAAAAATAGCATCTAAAATGCTTCTATTACGAATATAGCGTCTATAACGCCAATACATTGAAACGTAGCGGATTCAGACGTTTGTAGCGCTTCGTCGCCTTTTCAAAAACAAGATAGAATAACATCAAACGTATTGAAAAATGAAGAAATGTCAGAAAAGCATGTGAGAAGCACTTTTAGATTATATCGCTTTTATAGCAAAATTGCTGTCATTACATGTCTCCAGGCATAACCCCTACACAGCGTGACTTGGACTCACCAGCTTGCGCGACCTGAGTGGAGGCCTGTTGAGCACGACCGGCAGGCCCCTCTGCTTGCGAGCCAGCAGCAACAGGTACGTGGCGTGATCGTGGTCGTACCGCTGCTCGTCCAGTGCGGCCCGCACCTCGTGCGGAGCCCGGCCCAGGTGTGCGGCCAGCGCGGCCACGCACTCCTCGTCGCGGTCGCGCCACCCCGCCGTCCGCACCGACACGGGGCCTGGACAACAGCACAGTCGGTTACGCAGGGTGAGTGAGCGGAGGATGATTGCGGTGTTCAACATTGATTGCAATCATTATTTTTCCCAACGATACGATGAGCGATTCAATTGCAACAATCAGTATTTTCTAACTGCTCCAGTTTATACAATCAATGTTATACAATAAATGTGAATGTGAATATAAGTGTGAATACAAGCAGAACATTGGCATTGGAAGGCTAAAAACTTTGAGAGCTTGGTTCTAAAACCTAGCATTGGACTGCCAAGCTTTGGAACGTTGACCAATAGGAGATCAGTATTTCAGAGTCGATCGACTACGAAAATCGATTATCGATAACATCGTCAGCATCGTCACTGTCGCTTTCACACATGTTTTAGGCCTAGGTTTATATGACATAACTCCCTATAATGATATAATACTAATGAATAATAATCAATCCAATAATAACTTATAATAACTGATAATCAATATATTAATATGTATCAATGGCATTGGCATTGGAGCCCTAACCGGTGATTTTACTGATCATCGTACCATCGCCAATTTTTGTTTGATATTCTAGTTTTTGGCGTTTTCTGAAAGATCTTGTTTATATATATTGTGTGGTGTTTGGACATTTTGTGTTTTGTTTGTTTTATTGTGTTTTTTACTCAATTGAAGTTGATGGTTTCCGATCTGACGTTTGTACTTGGTCAGCCATTTTTGTTGACGTTTTGTGTTAGCAACTGGGCATTTCAGCACGTTTTTGTATGTACTAGTCAAACGCGAAATATGCGTTGTAAGATGAGTGAGATGTCTGAATAAGGTATAATAACAGTCCTACATTTGCTACTTTATCTTCTCTAGTATTCTACACACCTTGACGAATATAAAGAATAGTTCATTCTTGGGCAAATATCGAATCTAGGAAGCAGTGAATCTTGGCTCATTTCCATATATTTGATGTATAAAAACAGTTATTTGAATTTTTTTCTTCGAAACGGCTGGTTCGAATTGCTTACAAAATGGTGGTTATGTCTATCATCCATGTTTGAACACTCGGAGAAAATTTTATTTTCTTCTGAGAGGTTTCATTTCTTCGAATTTTCTTACCCAGCCTAATCTTTGAGGTTTTTAAAAACTTTGACATGATATTTCTCAAAATCTATCCAACCGATTCATTCCAAAAACTATACAGTTCTAAGTTGTAAAAGTTGGCCCGTACAAAAAAAGTTTCGTGTTGATCAGTCAAACCATGCAACCTGAGCAGTGCCCACAAACAAACAAGAAAAAAAAAAAAAATCCAAGACAAAGCTCTTATAAACGTGGAATGGAATCTTTGCTACGCTCATCTAATAATTGCTTAAGGAATGTTATTAGGGGGTGTTTGTTATTGTTGGAGGTCGAAATGTTGGGGATGACAAGGTATCTTGTGTCAGATGATTCGTGTAGCCGTCGTCATGCGATACGGATGTGTCCGAATGTGTTCGTTGTTTGTGATTGTGAGTTATGGAATATTAGAGTGGCTTCTTGTGCATGGTGTAATTATGAGGGAGTGCATTTGCCCTCGGTTCAATAAGAAGTGTCGTTTGAGAGCGGTTTTTTGTTTTTTGAGGTAGATCAGTGGTATTATAATGCAGTGGTTATATTAGTGAAAATTTAGAACTGCACAAATGAAAAAATCAGGACTTATAAAGAGGTAGGTTATGCGCGGAGGCTGGGGGGCGGATTGGAAAGCGAAAGTGGATTGGAAGTTGATAAGTACGTGAGTTTTTGCTCTTTTTCAATTCATCGTATTTGTGTAGAAAGTGTTTTCGTGCATTTCATGATGTTGTGGTATGCGTGAATTTTTGACAAGATGGCCGCTTTGTGTGTGGTTAAAAAAAATGTCATCGTCATTTTCGGTATTTTTTAGTGTTTTTTGTTGTTGTATTTGTGTCATTTCTTGGTGTTCCAAGAGTTTTCATGAATATATATACAGTATATATATACAGTCGGACCCGCATATAACGAATTTCAAGGGGAATGAAAATCAGTTCGTAAAAACAGAATTTCGTTATAGAGATTTATTGCTTCTTTTCATAACAGCACTTGAATTTTAGAGATTTATAAAGATAGGCCTACATTTACGACTTAGGCCCTAGTATAGTACTGTATTAGGTGACATATTATCATCGCATCGTATCATCACTTAGTATGTTTGTAGAAAGTAATAGAAAACAACAATGTCCTTCCATAAAGAACTCATCATCTGCTATCACATGACACCACCACTCGCCACTTCTCGTGTTTTATTTCCTAGGTTACAGGACACCATCACGAATGGAAATGAAGGAATGTAAACAAAAAATAGATAAACAAAGTCATTGAAGATGTCACCATCACGTTATTATTTAGTGCGCGTTGAGCGAGTGGTTTGGTTTGGGCCGTTCCACTGTGCCAGGGCCGGGGAGGGGGGGTGCAGCAAGAGTTATGACCACGTGCTGTACGCGTCACCAGCTGCTACGGTATACAGTCCGTTCAAAATAAATGTAACCTGAAAATAAATTCACGCAAAATGCTCCGATTTTCGAACATTTTGTTGGAAATAGCTGAAAATAATGAGCAAAATATGGTGAAAAGTGACAAAAAATTTGTAATAACCGAATTTTGAAATATAAATCACTTCGTTATAGGTCTTTATTTAACATTGTAAGGATAGGAGATTTGAAGGGGGATGGTAATTAATTCGTAAAAACCGAAATTTCGTTAAAACCGAGTTCGTTATATGTGGGTTCGACTGTATATTATGTGTTTTCAGCAAAATACACCCCCCCCCCCCCTCCCCCAAAATAGGTGTGGTACGTGAGTCGATTAATTCCCCCCCTAGCCTTCCAACTCCAGCGTTGCAATGCCTCGTGTGAACAGGCTGTTACCTTTGCCCCCGGCCATGATCCAAGGATGCGACTGCAGCTGCTCTATCGTGATCCTCTTCTTGGGGTCCGTCTGGAGCATCGACCGTATGAGACGCTTACTGCCGTCCGATAGCCACGCGGCCTCCGTGTATCTCCCGCTCTAGCAACAACAACAACAACACGGTCAGCTACGCTCGCGCACCGGGCAATCACGTCACGATGTAGGCATACCAACTAGTGATCACATTGATTCTCAAAAGTCACCCTCGGTTGCTCGACCAGCTGAGGCACCGCTTCAGGAACCGAAGTCACCGTTGGGCGTGGGTTCGAATCCCGCATAAGGCATGGGTTTTTGTAAATATCCTCTCACTGATCATCACTTCATACATTCATAATCACCAGCTCATTCGTACCCCCGTATAACCTAGCTGTTGGTGGGGTCGTTAAGCAAACAATAATCATCATCAAAATCGGGAACCGATTCTCTGAGCTCCGGAATTGATTGAAAATCGATTTAAAAAAAAAGTTTATTCTCAAAAAAAAAATAGTTTTGTTAGGGTATGACCCTTTTTTTTTTACTTTCCCGAAGCGTTTTACATGAAAAATAGCTGCTTGAGACGTCTTCCAACTGTACTGTACCACTCGGGTATTTCTGTCAACGCTTGGCTGTTAGACGTAACCGAAGGGATAGCTTGTTGTCCAGATACAGTGAAACCTCTATGCATCGTTCCCGGATCTATCGTTTTCCTGCTTGTATCATTCATTTCATTTTCCAATTTTCCTGCATGGATGGTTTTAATCTCCTGCATGGATGGTTTTATTTCCCTGATCCCTTGAAGGCGGTGGATAGATGTTTCACCGTGTTGGTAACACTGCATGGCGGTCCCGGTTAGTCTGACCGGCCCGACGGGAAGGACGTACCGTGATCTTGGCGTACAGGGTCTGTAGGTTGGCGTCGTCGAACGGGAGATAGCCGGATAGCAGCGCGTAGAGCAGGACTCCCAAGCTCCAGATGTCCACTTCGCTCCCTGGAAACGCAACAAGCGCGCTCGTTCATTCGTCGCTCGCAAATACATCGTTACAACGTCGGACGCGGTTAGTGGTGGGACATTGAAGAAATTTCATAAAATTTTCAATTGATTGACAAATATATCTGTGAATCTAATGGAGTCGAATGAATTGAATGAATTCAACTAGTATCGAAAAAAAAATTTAAAAAATTAATAATTGGATAAATTTCTCTCAATTTGAAAATTGAGAATTTTCAATGCAAATATACTGAAATTAGTCAAATTACCAATACAAATTTTCAGAGAATTTCCAATAATTAGACAAAAATATCTGTGAATCATAATGGGATCAAAAAGATTAAATGAATTTATCTGATTTCAAAAAAAAAAAAAAAAAAAAAAATTGGATATATCTCAATTTGAAAATTGAACATTTTCAATAAAAATAGGCCTATATTGAAATTATCGATGGAAATTTTCAGAAAATGTACAATTGATCGCCTCATTTTTCTAATTAATTGAATGAATTTATCTCGAGTCTAATTTCAAAAGTCGAAGAAAAAAAATTACTAGATCACTCTCAATTTTAACATTGAAAATTTTCGACATCTTTACTCATTCACTTTTCAATTGGGTCATTTCAAAGGACTTTTCAAATGGGTAATTACAAAGTAGTAGGCCTACTGGCCCCAGCTACAGGTGATCGCCAAAAAGTCTACAAATTTATTAGGGATGACATCGATTCTCAAAATCGGGAATCGATTCTCTATGCTCCAGAATCGATTAAGAATCGATTTTGAAAAAAAAAATTGAAAACTTGAAAAAAAAAATTTATTCTCAAAAAAGTAGTGTAATTTGAAACTTTTTTTCAACCTTTCCAAGGCGTTCCCGTGAAAAATAGCTGCTAGAGACTTCTTTGAACTGTACTGTACCATTTGGGTATTTCCGTCAACGTTCGGCTGTCAGACGTAACCGAAGCCTGGATAGCTTGTGTTCAGATAGTAATATCTCAACAATACAGAATAATATAGACAACGACATGAGCACTTATTACAACGTAAAGAAGTACAGTACTGAACCGAAAAGAAAAGGGGAAAAAAATTTTGATTTGAGAATCGTTTTACATCAGAATTGATTCTCAACTAATCGATGTTATCCCTAAAATTTAGTGATAGGATCTATCAATGCATGTTCAAAAACTGCAAAAAGACAATTATTATTTTATTAAGACCCACCTCAGTTACGGTCGAGACAATTTTGTAAGGAAATGCACTGTTATACCGGAAGGCCCACGTTCAATGTGGTGGTTTAAGGTGGAACTATAAGCTTTCAGCATAACATAAAAAGATTCTTTTCAGCGTGGCAATTATTAAAGAAACTATTTTCAAGGTAAAAAATTCCGAATATTTTCACGGAACATAACTCTCACTTTATTTTTCGACGATCCCTGGAAACGTCAGGAAAGACATGAATGGACATAATTTTCACCAAACATCCTACACATTTTTCCCAATAACCTCCCTGAGAAATTTTTTTGATAAGTTCAATAATATATTGACTGCGATTTTTTTCATGAAGCGTTTTACTTTCTCCGCCGTGTCGCATGGAGCGGTCATCAAATTTAACATTGCTTTTATGGAGAATTCAGAATGTCAGGTATTGCTTCTGAACCATAAGTTTTAAAAACACCAAAATTGCCAGAGACATTCCTTGTCATGTGTTTAACAACCTTCTTCATCCAAATTCAAATAATTCCATGACAATCATGAAATATGAGCCATGTCATTTTCAACAGATGCAACGCTTCATTAAAAAAATCGCAGTCAATATATTATTGAACTTATAAAAAAAAATCTCAAAGGAGGTTATTGGGAAAAATGTGTAGGATGTTTGGTAAAAATTATGTCCATTCACGTCTTTCCTGACGTTTCCAGGGACTGTCGGAAAATGATCAAAATTCAGAGGTTAAAGTGAGAATTATGTCTCGTGAAAAAATTTGGAATTTTTTTCCTCGAAAATAGTTTCTGTAAATAATGTCTCCAATCATTGCCATGCTGGAAAAAATCTTTTTATGTTATGCTGAAAACTCATGGATCCACCTTGACAAATTGTTTTACCACCGCTGAGAGTCAATTCCAACTCCAGTTTCGTCTGTGATGACTTGGGCCTATATGCCACAAGGAAATATTTTTGGAAAAAAATTACAATTTTCAAGCTTTTGAAAATTTTCATGAAAATTTACATCGCTAGTCGCAGTTAGGTTGCACCAACTTTGGTCGCACTAGGAGAGTGGAAGGGAGCGTGGGAGAGAGAGGAGCGTACCGAGATAGAAGTCTCCCCGCACCAGCTCAGGCGCAGCGTAGCTTGGAGAGCCGCAAGCGGTGTGAAGGTGGGAGCGTGGACCGCCCTGGGGTCGCGCGCACAGTCCGAAGTCTATCAGCTTGACCTTGAGGTCGCGGTCCAGCAGAACGTTCTCGGGCTTGAGGTCACGATGGACGAACCCGCACGCGTGCACATGGCTCACGGCCGACACCAGCTGGCGGAGGAAAGCGCGGGAAGAGCTCTCCGATAGCCGGGTCTGCTCCACTGGAACAAGGGAGAGTTGCTAGTGATGACTAGAGACTAGTGATGGGCGCATGATGGCCATCTACAGTCTGAAGGTTGATTTCCATGGACGCGAATTTCGCGTCGCTTAGCGAGAGCGAATTCGCGTAGCGAACTTTTGGCAGACATTTTGAAAATTCGGCCAATCGGTGACGACTGCGACACGAGCGACAAAAGTTGAACAAAATTCAATATTTTCGCATACGCTGAGCGATTTCGCCGGAAGTAGGCTAGGGTTCCTAATAAATATCCCAGGATCGCGTACTGCGTCCGGCGAGATATCGATTTATCGAAACTCGATCTCCAACAGGTTTCGAGACAAGTTTCAAGTTAAACCTACTTTCCTGCTAGCTTTGAAATTCTACCGATAGAGTGCTGAACTCGGCCGAACTGTACGTCACCAGTTTACCGCTAGAAGTCGCACCACCACGCGAATTAAAAATGGCGACGCGTTTTCGGTAAGCGAATTCGCTTGAGCGACGCGACATTCGCGTCCATGGAAAACTTACTTTAGACTGTAGATATACAGTCCACAGTTTATATCTACAGTTCAGTTGTGAAAGATGTACGAAGAATGTTTCATTGAAATTCAACTGTGGTAACTTCATGAGTAGAACGCTCAATTGATGTATCTTGGTGTGTCGACCTACTAGAGCGTTTTCTCAACAGTAAAAACCAGAGACCATTGTTTACACAGACCTTGTTTTGTTGCCACGACAACAAACACCTCGAGCTGGGACCGTGGGAGAGGTTAAAGCTAGGTTACCGTGACGATTTCTTCACGTTCCGTCCGTCAAAACGTTCAACCAATCACGCACAAGAGAATGCATCGGGGGGAGGGAACGATTTTTCCCCGTCCAAGTAGGCCTACAGACAATTTTAACTTTTGACGTTCGTCACGGCATGGGACGATTTGCGGATGTCGTGTAGAGAGTACCAACAATCGAATGAAGGATCGCATCGTCGCATTTCCGT
This sequence comes from Brachyptera risi, assembly GCA_964007535.1. Classification (NCBI taxonomy): domain Eukaryota; kingdom Metazoa; phylum Arthropoda; class Insecta; order Plecoptera; family Taeniopterygidae; genus Brachyptera; species Brachyptera risi. The sequence continues at coordinate 29,723,739 of OZ023335.1, read as the reverse complement.
TCTATTTCGATATTACTGGATTATAATCGCGGGCAAAATCACACGCTGTTTTATATTTTGAGGTTTTACAAACAATTACTCATTTTTAATGATTAGTTTCGATCCCGAAATGTTCATCGAGGCAATTGGAGAATATACTCGCCTAAGATAGTGTCGTGTTGCCTCGTTGATTTCAATGGTTGCCTTTGAAAAGTTCTAGTTTTTGCCGATAGAACGCATTATCTTATGTGACGGGAAATATACAGGTATGGGAATATGATCTATTTTACACCAACGATGCCGTCTGAAGTTTTGACGGACGTCACGTGAAAAAAATCGCCATGGGAACCTAGCTTTAGAAAGCGTTAATAGTCCACGGGAGTCGATTTATCAAACTATCAGATGTTTGATGATAACTTTTTAACGGTATGAGATATCAAAATTCTAATATAATGCGAGAAACACAGATAGGCTAGTTATAATAGCTTCAAGATTATAAATTATGAGTGACTATTCAAGTTTTGTCAGCTAAAAAATGCGTTTTCATAGCTGTCGACTCTTGACGGTTATAAATGTGACATGACTTGAAAAGTCATAACTTATAATCTTAAAGCTATTATGATTATCTGTATCTCGCGGTTATAAGAATTTTGATATCTCATACCGTTCAGAAGTTATCATCAAACAAAGTTCTGATAGTTTGATAATTCGACTCCCGTGGACTCCTATACTGGAGTCCATCCCGTTTCCTCTATCCCTCGGGATCTCCCGAGATGGAGACCATCTCTATCCCGTTCACTAACTGCTGTTAAGCTAACAGAGGTTAGCTGGGCGCAAAGCATCACGGGTGACACCGTTCTTCTCACACCGATAGCCATGAAATAGTTGTTAGTGACGTCTAATGCTGGGCTTCCAAACCTGCGTTATCCGGATTGCAAATTCGCTAAGCACTTTTTTAAGTCACCCTGATGATAAAACGACCAATCAGTGACGAGGGACGCGATTTCTAATTGTTGCAAGCTCGCCTCAATTCCACCGCCTTGCGAATGCGAAACACATAAGGCCGGCATAAGGCACGATGACGGCGTGAATCTTGCTATTTTTTGGGAAGGCGGTGGATTTTGATCAGCGGTTAAGCTCTAACTGCGTTCACAGAACGTAGTTAGGCCTTGATGTTGGTTAATGCTAACTGCGTTCCGTTCACATTACGTTGCTAACCTCAGTTAGTGGCTTAACAGCAGTTAGCGATCATAGGTGGTCATGGCTCACCGATGTGGTCGAACAGCTCGCCGCCAGAGCAGTACTCGATGACGAGGTAGAAGTGCGTGTCCGTCTCGATCGCCTGGTACAGCTGGCAGACGTTGCGGTGGGACAGACACTTGAGCGCTTCCAGCTCCAGCTTCACACGGTGGATATCGTCCTGCGCAATAACAACACTTTTATTCGTCATTCGTTCTCGCGGCAAACGCAGCATGCGTTCTAACGCGAGCATGATATCTGAATGGGGTAGACAAAGAGTCGTTGAACTAGTTCTATCATTGAGTATAGAGGTGGTTCTACCTTTCTACTTTATCGACTCTGGTATTTTACACACCTAAGCATATAGAAAATACTTCATTGTTGGGCAAATATTGAATCTGGAGAGCAGTGAATCTTGGCAACATAATTTTGCTATTACTTAACTATATATTTGGTAAATTTACTGACGTACCATGCCGATTTTTTTTTTCACTTTTTCCTTCTTTTTTTTGAGTATGTTATATAAGCTCCGTTCCGCCTGCCGGCAGTATACGCAAGGTTTTACACTAACCTGACCCTAACCATTGAATTTGTAACGTTACAAAATCAATGCCCTAACCTAGCCTACTGTCCACCTTTGTCATCTTCAAGTATTTTACTTAAATTCTTCACATTATCAGGTAATCTATCATAAATTCGCATACCTTTTACAAAAATTGAGTCATCTTGTTCTTTATACACTGTTAGTACGTCACTAATGGTGTCATTGAGTTTGCAGTCCACGCTATTTAAATAGACCTACTACAAACTTAATGATGGCGTGTTGTTAACCAACCATCCCACTATCAACCTGGACGACAGTGGAAAACCACAATTCCCCTTTTGTCAGGATGATCGACCACGGCAAGAATCGAACCATGGTCTTCTGAACAACGGTCCAATGTGTCAATGTGTGGCCACTCGAAATTATACTACGGGCCAAGCCTTCACTACAAACTCAATGCTATTGGCAATGAGTTTGCGATGGATTATTATACAAATAATTGTGTGGGCCCAGATAGGCCTACTAGAAACTAAAAAGCCTCTAGGTCAAGGCAGGTCTGGAAAACACTATAAATTCAATGCCTAGGCCTAGCCTAGTGGTACAAGAGTGAATGAAGGTGACAAGAAATGAGATAGGGCCTAGGCTAGGCTAAATACTTACGCCTAATGCTGACTTTTTCATCATTTTGATAGCAACTTTTTCACCTGTCAAAATATGAACAGCAAGCTTGACTTTTGCAAATCCGCCTGATCCTACCGTTTTCTTCAACTCGTAAAAACCATCTAGTCCTTCGACCGACATTATTACTCATATGTTCCTAGAATGAGAGAACTAGCCTAACCTACGTCGACTATACAATAACAGACAAATATTATTAAATACACGATTAACCAAAAACTAAACAGCGAGGTAGAACGTTACTGCGTGCATGTAAACAAACTTAGCAAACTGCTCCGTTCGAATTCAAACTCGCTCGACGCTGACACAGTCTCGCTCTGGCGACAATACCCGCAACTAGGTCGACTATCGACTTTCTTTGATCGACTTAATTCAAAATTCTCATCTTCCTAGTGGGCGTGGAGATGACTGTTTATTGTTAGACGAGCTTTAGCGAGGATTCAATTTGACGTACTGAAAAAAATTGGTGTTCGTTTTTAGTTTTTTTTTTTTTTTAGGTTTTTTTGTCGGTTCTCCACAGGTCAAACGGCTACAGCTATCAACTTCAAACATTTTTCCATAATGGTTCCTCATCTAACTTAGATCTGTATAGTTTTGTGGTATTATCGGGTGGCAACTTTTATTTTTATGAATTTTGGAAATTTCAAAAATACCCATTAGAATAACACAACGGAAAAAAAAAATTTCAAAAAAGATTAAATTTTGTGTGAAGTTGAATTACATTTTGATACACAACTCTGGGAATTCTCAGCTTGATCGGGTCAGCCACTTTGAAGAAAAAACATGAAATGTGCTAAATTGATACCACTCGAAGCCGTTTTTACCCATTCCTAAATTAAATATCACCCAATTGGCGAATTTAGGCAGAAGTTTGGCAAAGAAGTCGACATACTATTACTTTCCGCTCGTCTAAAAACGCGTATATAGCGTTTTCCTAGTGTGTTAAATCATCATCGTGTTAAAATAGCGTTGAAATTTGAATTTAATCCGAAAAACTTTATTTTCTGATTTTTTTCCTACGAGTTATTTTTTTGTGTACCGGTATTTGCAGCCCTCCGAGGTGAGCTTAATATAAATTGTGATTCCGTCCGGCCTGTGGAGCGCGAACAAAAAAAAAACGTTTGTTTTTTCGAGTCCGGTGTAATCTAGTAGTCGCTTTGCTCGTCCAATGGGACCATGAATCTATGTAGCGATTTGTGTAACATGCTGATAGGAACCAAGTCATCACATTGACCTCTGACCTCTCAATCAATACGTAGATACGTCCATTTCAACGATTTCTACGAGTGATCATCTTAAGAATTGAAATTGATTGAAAAAATCAGAATTTCTGATAGTCCCAATCAGTACCAATTTTAAAATTAAATCTATTTCCAAATTAAACTTCCCAATTGAACAAACATTAGCTTTTAGAAGCTAAAATTTGAACCTGAAATTTGGAGTTCAAAATTAAAGAACACATTTTTATTTATTAGGATTATTTTAAATATGAATTCAAATTTAACTATCATTATCATTATTGTTAATTATCAATAGATTTACTTAATATCATTTGATGTTGTGAGCCACATTTATAAGTTAGTAAGCTGATATATCTGGCCTTTCCATGCAACAACAAAGTATATTTTTAAACGAATTCCTTTTCTTATGTCCAAAGGTAAATTATTTTATATATAGACCTAGTAGGGTCGAATGTAGTCTACATATTTCAGGCCACAATTAGTTTACTTCTTCTGGGAAAGTGTAAATTAACACCTGCAATATATCTTGATCCAAATCGACAAATCATTCCGAACGAGTTCCTTCCCTAACGCATTTGTTGCGAGCCACAACATTTAACACAGGAATTGTCCCGATGTATCAGGCGAATATGAACTACGAAGAGGTATGCGAGATCCCAATACACGGCTTCAAGTCATCTTGTGCCGGACCGCTGTGTGTAAGCACGTAGGTCGCGTAAAACTGCCTGGCGGCTGGCCTCAGCACAGCTTCAAGCCATCTCGTGCCGGACCAACTTTTATCAAGCAATTAGGTCGCCGTCAAACTGCCTGGTGGCTGTGCCTATGCTCAGCCGTCCGCGTTCGTTGCGAGCCACAACATTTAACACAGGATTTGTCCCGATGTATCAGGCGAATATGATCTACGAAGAGGTAAGCGAGATCCCAATACACGGCTACAAGTCATCTTGTGCCGGACCGAATTTCTGTAAGAAGTTAGGTCGCGTAAAACTGCCTGGCAGCTGTCCCAATGCTCAGCCGTGTTCTTGCGCAATCTCACGCCACTTTTCTATTTTGATTGAAACGAATATTAATAAATGTTGTATGGAGAATAAGTTCATTGCATAAATTACTCTGATTGATCTGAACCAAAGACAGAATAGACATGCTATTTCTCAAGAAATTACGTCTGAAGATCTTAGACATGAATATTTCTGAGAGAGTGGTTTTCAATGCTTCATTAAGACCTCGGTTAAACCAACTGGCCACATTAAAACCTCCATTTGCCAGGACCACACAATATCAAAGAGGATTCTATTTTCGGTCTGTCGCTTTTTATAACTCTTTACCTATCAGGTTGAGAACAGATTATTATTTTGATACATTTTGTAGAAAACTCGGAAAATTTTCACTCAATTAGATACTTAAAACTTTACATAATGTTAGATTAGGCATTATACCAGGCATTTGTATTCCATATTGAGGTATTTGAATTTTCAATTCGTTTCCTATTATTATTATTTTTTACTGATCTGATTTATGATTTATAATTTATATTATTATACGGGTAATGCATAATGGAACTGGCGAAATGAAGTAGATATGTTGTGCGCTTATAAAATACTTACCTAACTTTGCTGGAAAAATTAGTTGGAAATTGAAAAAAGGATGCAGGTAGAGAGACACGTGTTGTTACGGGTCTCCTGCTCTATTCTTACTACTTGTTTACAGTATTTAACCATTATTACACTGTATTTAACCAATAATAATAAATAAATGAATGAATATTCAGAAACTACCTAAAATAGAGGTCATTTTACACAGAGTTAATTGTACTGACACTGTATTACACTGTATTTAACCAATAATAATAGATAAATGAATGAATATTCAGAAACTACCTAAAATAGAGGTCATTTTACACAGAGTTAATTGTACTGACAGCCACAAGGCAGTCTAATGGTGACCCACTAGTGTTCGTAACCATGGCTGCATATCAACCAATCAGCGACAAGAACATTGTGTGCTTAAAACTGTCATGGAAAATGGCTGATGACATTTTATCCGAAGTTTGATCTTAGAGTTGTTTCAATATTTATCAGGACGACCGTGCACAACGACCTCTGGTTATCGCTTGCTTAGCGACCTCTGGTTATCGCTTGCTTAACGAACTCACCAGAAGCTAGGTTTTGTGTCCAATGATGGGTGGGGAACGCTTTGAAAATCTCAAACATCAGGCGGGAATCGAACCAAGGAATTAAATCGTCTCAGTTTTTGTATTATTTATCCCACTTCCCAGATACGACATTTAACATGTGATGTAGCCAATTGTATCAGGGGAGTATGAACCACGGCTAGGTATGCATGTTACCACTGGAGGCCTGCAGGAGATTTCAACGCACGGGTAACAACGAAAAGTTTGCATGACTCTTACACAAATCACATATCATATACGAGCCTCGAACCTTAGAATTGATTTATTCATAGTACAGTTTTTGTATTGACGCTTCCACTTCTCAGACACGACATTTCACATCGCTCATCAAATCAACAACTAACTTTATATCCAGTAAAGCAATTTAATGCAACTTTTCAGCCGGAAATCCGGTGTGGTATCCAACTGTGAGGTGCCTCATCTTATGCTTGTGTAATTTCAAGTATCGAAAAGGTGATGTGACCATGTGGGAATATTGTTGGCTTAACGACCCCACCACAGCTAGGTTATACGGGGATGTGGGGATATTGTTGGCTTATCGACCCCACCAACAGCTAGGTTATACGGGGATGTGAGAATAATAGCGATGGTGAATCAAAGAGCTTCATGCAGAAGACTCTCCATAGACCTACATGTTCAAACTTCCCCATGTTTAAGCATTTAAGAGGTATATTCATATATATATATATATATATATATATATATATATATATATATATATATATATATATATATATATATATATATACATATATATATATATATATATATATATATATATTAAATACATATATATATATATATATATATATATGTATATATATATATATATATATATATATATATATATATATATATATATATATATAAATATATATATATATATATATGATTAAATATATATATTTTCATATATATATATATCTATATATATATATATATATATATATATATATATATTATTATGTATAATAAATATATATATATACATATATATATATATATATATATATATATATATATATATATATATATATATATAGATATATATTTATATATCCATATATATATGATTATATATATTCATATTCCCAAATGATTCTGAAATATGAATGAATAAAACAACAGGATTGAAGTTTAAAATCATGTGATTATTTATTCAAAACAAAGAACGCTTGCAATAAAAATCAAATCGGACAGAAATTTGGCAACCAACTTCTGTCAAGTGCATGACGTCACTCAAGATTACAGAGACGAACAACCAAGGTCCACCAGCCGATATATCAACCAAACACGATCAGTGTTTGTCCACAACCTTGCTGGGTTGCTATGGTAACCACTGTTAGTAACCTGCTATTCAAAATAACAACACAAATATAATCTATGATACGTCATCAAGTGAACAAATAGGGAAACTTAAATCGGAAAATAAATATTTTAAATAATTGAGTGCATTAACTACCCGCGTGATACTATCTCCACTTGGCAGTTAAAAGTTGTTATCACCATGGTTACCTGAATTATTTGTTACCAGTACCTCTTATACTGAGGGTTGACGATGTCGTTTGTTCCAATTAACTGTGAAATTAGGCTGACTAGGCTTGTCAAATACGCACATACCTCTGCTATTCATGGACATATATATATATATATATATATATATATATATATATATATATATATATATATATATATATATATATATACACATATATATATATACATATATATATATATATATATATATATATATATATATATATATTTATATATATATATATATATATATATATATATATATAAATATAAATATATATATATATATATATATATATATATATATATATATATATATATATATATATTTATATGTGTGTATATATATACCTATATATATATATATATATATATATATATATATATATATATATATATATATATATATATATTTATATATATATATATCTATATGTGTGTATATATATACATATATATATATATATATATATATATATATATATATATATATATATATATATATATATATTTATATATATATATATATATATATATATATATATATATATACATATATATATATATATATATATATATATATATATATATATATATATACAAACAAGTAATTTTGGCAAACTGGCAATTCCAACACATAACAGAGTAGCGTATGAAAGAAGTGCTCAATATGTAGACCTGAAATTATACAATCACTCACCGAATGAAATATTATCATTAACAAATTGTAACAAATTCAAATATATCGTTAAAAACACACTTCTAAATCAGGCGTTGTAAAATGTGAAAGATTTTTATTCCTGTCCATTCAATTGATCAATTGATCAATTGTATTCATCGTGATATTCGTTCAGTGAAGTTTTCTTGCATTGTAACGTTTCATATACTGTTATATTTCTCTCTCTTGGTGTTTCCATATAAGTCTAATATTCTTGTGAAAATGTATATTTCCATTGTTTGTGGCGTAACAGACAGATGAATAGATAAATGAATAAATAAATAAAGGGCCCTAATTACAAACTATCAGTCGAGCAATAATTAATTGTGTACGAATGAATGTTTGGATTTTACTGCGCAACAACATCAAGGTCATTTCGCGCAGATTCTATCATTCGAGGTGCGTAAACAACAACCGCAACCAAGGGTGATAACTAACTAATCCACCAATCATCTCCCATCAGTGCAACCGGACATCATACATCGGATTCTCAACGACTCCTCGGCTCTACCATTTAAAGATACCCGGCATTTGGGTGTAAGGCCCTGCGATAGGCCATGTGATAGACCAATAGGGAGGCAGCGCCGTGGTAGACGGTTTTATGGCAGGCGGCTTTGTGGTATAGACGGCATTGGTTTTTTGGTAGTCGGCATTGGTTTTTTGGTAGTCGGCATTGGTTTCTTGGTAGTCGGCTTTGGGTTGTTGGTAGTCGGCATTGGTTTTTTGGTAGTCGACTTTGGGTTTTTGGTAGTCGGCTTTGGGTTTTTGGTAGTCATCTTTACAGTACGCGTCTTCACGGTAGGCTCCAGCTCTTTGACAAGCGACCTTTTGACCAGCTTCTTCATCTGCAGAGGCTTCGCCACATTGCCAAACTGCTGCTGATTCGAAATCCTCCTCCTCTGCAGATTCTTCGCCACGTTGCCAAACTGCTGCTGCATCGAGAACCTCCTCGTAATCGGCGCCACCCTCGCCTGCCCAGCCTTCAACGCCGGCGTCAACCCCGCCCCCATCCCCACATTCGCCCCCACGGCGATCTGGCCGTAGTTGGGGTACGCCATCTGGCCGTAATTGGGAGCAGCTACCTGCCCGTAGGAGGGATATGCTGCCTGGCCGTACGACGGATAGGCGTATTGACCGTACGAGGGGTACGCGTATTGACCGTAGGCAGGGTAGTTGGCGCCACCGTACGATGGGTAACTGATCTGCCCGGTAGCTGGGTTCATGCCGTAGTTGATTGGATAGTAGGCCTGTCCGTTGCTAGGCTGCTGGTATCCGGCCCCGTAGTAACCCTGGAAGATGCTGTTGGGAATGGTGGCCGAGCTGCCTGTGTTCATTGAAGAGGAACTACTGCTGGTCTTCGAAAAGCCGCCGAAGAGGCTGCCTAAAATGGCGTCGAAAAAGAAACATTTGGCGCCGTATTTTGCTTCGAATTGTTTGGGTTTCAACCAAGGAGACGTCGTGTCACCACTCGTCAAGTTCGCCTGGACCGATCCGGTTGTTTGTTCGGCTATTGGTTGAGATGGATTCCCCTGGCCAATCAGAGGTTGGGCCTGAAGTGGCTGGGCGATCATTGGCTGAGCTGGAAAACCTTGACCGTTCGGAGCTGCGAAACGATTCGGCGCGTTCATTTGTACAGGTCCTTGTAGCGGCTGTAGTTGACCTCGGAATCGTTGGCCAGCAGCTGGTCGAGGGAATTGTTGGCCTTGGACTGTACCCGCTCTGAATTGCTGACCTGATGACTGTTGGCCTTGAACCATTCCCGGTCTGTACATCTGGCCAGCGCCTGCTTGGGCAAACTGTTGGCCTTGGACCAGTCGGTTTTGCTGGCCAGTGCCTGCTTGGGCGAACTGTTGGCGTTGGACTAGTCGGTTTTGCTGGCCAGCACCTACGAGAGATTGCTGAGCTGCTTGTGGCATCTGACCCATCCGGTTAGCACCAGAACCGAACATCTGTTGGCCCCCTTGACTGAGAGGTTGACCGACTTGACTGATTGTTTGGGGGACAGGAGCAGACCCTGGGGAACCCCATCCTGCTTGTGGCAGCCCGATGACCGATCCCAGAAGCTGCATTGCCAGAACTGGAACAAGATGGAAACCAAGATGCATTGAGGGTTGCGTTGGTTTGCCGCTAGATGCATTGAGGGTTGCGTTGGTTTGCCGCAAGATGCATTGAGGGTTGCGTTAGTTTGCCTGTTGGAAATAGTGACTACTAATTTGAAAAAACGTTCCATTTCCTGAGTACTTTTCTGAGAACCATTGATCGCTACTCTATCTGGTGTTGTTCTGTAGAAACGGCTGTTAGGCTGACAAACTTGATGACATCTGTTATCAGCTGAGCCGACGTGAACGAGAAGTTAGTTCCTTTTATCACTTCTACCTACGCACAATCGATAGTGTTTAAAATGTGGGACGTGAATTGAAACATATGTTCAACATGGGAGGGATGGGAAGTGACGTCACCATCTCCTGGCGGCAAAACAACGCAACTCCCAATGCATCTTGATGGCAACGTTAAGAGTTGAAACTTTCTACAGATATTATGTTGTTGTGTTGTCACTTATGACGTCATAATGGACAGACCAGGACTGAGTTGTGATTGGAGAACACAATTTGGATTGCATTAATGTCCACTTATTACAACAATGTGTAATGTCGCTCCGAACAAGCCTATTATTATTCAATATATGGGCTTCTGTCAAGTGACGTCACCCATTGTTGCAAGAGACAGGCAACAATGTCATATTTATGACTAGGAAAACGCGGGATGCGCGTTGTTAGACGAGCTTAGGGGTATAGAAATCTAGAATGAAAAATAATTTGTCAACCCAATCTACATCTACAGACCTTGGATCACTCCAAACGTTCAAAAAGTTTACGAGAATCAGTTATGTCACGGCCTTCTTCTTCATTCATTTCAATCGTTTTGAATTAATTAGTGACACTTGTTGCTATAGATTTAATTGGTTCCCGTAATAGCCTAAATTGATGGGAAAATGCTTTATAAATGCGTTTTCTTCGTTATTTCTCATCCGATTGATGCGAAAAATCTCTCAAAATGTGCTTAATAGTTTCCTTCATATTCGGCGAAAATTTGAGAGGTCTTGAAAAATTTTGATTTTTCAAGTATTTTCCTCCGGGTTATTCTAATGGGGATTTTTGAAATTTCTAAAATTCATAAAAGAAAAAGTTACCACCCGATAATGCCACAAAACTATACAGATCTAAGCTAGATAAGGAAGAATAATGAAAAAAAGTATGAAGTTGATAGCTGTAGCCGTTTGACCTGTGGAGAACCGACAAAAAAACATAAAAAGAAAAAAAAAAAAAACATTAAAACGAACACCAATTTTTTTCAGTATGTCAAATTGAATTCTCGCTAAGGCTCGTCTAATCACATCAAACTATCATCTCTTCAGGATCTAGCATTGAATTATGACTTCATTGAATCATGTATTGAACTTATATCTGATAGTTTTCAGTTTTTCAATTCTTGATCAAATTCAGTAACATTCGAAAAGATATATTTTATTGGGTCAATGTTCGCAGAATGGAACAGAATAGATTGATTGATTGCTGATTGAGCGGAGTGGAAACTTGACAACAAATCAACAAGAGTGGAAATAGTTATCATCTGATTGGACTCTCATTTATTCATATATTTTATATCACCTCACCGAGACACGTTACTCTTGCAGCCGATAACGACATATGCTCGTTCCTGACTCGCCGGCCATATTGGACATTCACGAATAGAATCTAAGCAGGGCATTCTATATTAACACTAATATGGCCCATGCCTAATATATCGGAAACTTCCCGAGTTGCAAAGCGGTGTAAAGGTACAGCCGCGACACAAATATGTACGCCTTCTTAACGTTGAGTAACGTATCACGGTGATATAATATATATATATATATATATATATATATATATAATATATATATATACATATATATATATATGAATATATATATATATATATATATATATATATATATATATATATATATATATATATATATATATATATATATATATATACATATATATACATATATATATATATGAATATATATATATATATATATATATATATATATATATATATATATTTATATATATATATATATATATATATATATATATATATATAGATAGATATATATATATATATATATATATATATATATATATATATATATATACATATATATACATATATATATATATGAATATATATATATATATATATATATATATATATATATATATATATATATATATATATTTATATATATATATATATATATATATATAGATAGATATATGTATATGTATATATATATATATATATATATATATATATATATAATATATATATATATATATATATATATATATATATACGTATATATATATATATATATATATATATATATATATATATATATATATATATATATATGTATATATATATATATATATGTATATATATATATATATGTATATATATATATATATATATATATATATATATATATATAATATACGTGTGTGTGTTTGGACTCACCCAAGGCGAGCGAGCGGAACATTGCCGCGCTCATGTTTACTGATGTTTGGTGATGTTTACTGATGTTTACTGATGTTTACTGATGTTTGACCTGCCAACAGAACTACGTCTTGCAATGTCGCTGATTTCCCAACAACTGAACCTCAACACTCGTCCCCCGAGCTTTCCATTCGACTCGCGCCGAGGTCGAATCGCTCGAAATATCGAGTACAATAAATATATAATTGCCGTGTTATCGCCACCCTGTGTGTGTAGGAACTGGGGCAAGGCGCCGAGTAACCACGGGTCATTATGCTCGTAATGAGGGGTGGACGGTTCGGCCGGGACTGATAATATTCTGTCAGGGTTAGGGAAATAGGAGAATGCCTGGAAGTGAAATGTAACTGGTAATTAAAAGATATAATTGGTCTCGATTTGAGCCAACTTGAAATATAGGTTTTGAAATTAAGTTGTGTTGTGTAGTTTCAAGGTGATAGATCCAGCAAACACAAGCAATTATGTGTGATTCACTAGGCATACATATGAATATATATATAAATATCATATATATATATTCATAATATAATATATATATATATATATATATATATATATATATATATATATATATATATATATATATATATATATATATAATTAAATATATATATATATATATATATATATATATATATATATATATATATATATATATATATATATATATATATATATATATATATATATATATATCGATACTTCCTTGTCCACGAGACGGAATGTAACCTAATAGTCTTGGATAATAGTCTTGACAAGATCTTGGAAACAGTGCAGTTGTACTACATATCCTAGTTGAAGTCTCTCTATCTAACATCGTGGGAAGATCAACAATATAATTAATATAAACAATATAAACAATTTAAACAATATAAACAATATAAACATATATAACAATATACACAATATAACAAATATAACAATATAAACAATATAACACATAGATATATATCATCTATTCATTTGTTACCTCGGTTCTATTCATCCATTCACCTCATTTGCCATTTTCATTATTTTCATCGTAGTTATTAATAACGTTAACGTTTCAAAAAAAGTTTGAAGTTGATAGCTGTAGCCGTTTGACCTGTGGAGAACCGACAAAAAAACATAAAAACAAAAATAACATAAAAACGAAAACCAATTTTTTTCAGTATGTCAAATCGAATCCTCGCTAAAGCTCGGCTAATAATAAATGAAAAAAAATGAACATTAAAAATAATGGAAATAAGTGCATTGATAAATGTTAAAGAAGTGAAAATAATACACATTGTCAATAGTGGGCCTATAAAATGATCGAATACGTATAGTATTTCGACCTGTGGTTGACCTGTGTTCAGGCCTGAATGTATGACTTTCATATCATTTGGATTTTTCATTAATTTTTAATAAATTTTTCAAATATTTTTTCCCCTTTTTTTCAATATTCTATATTTCAATTTTCTCTTCTTTGAATGAATGTTGGGGTTCTGAGGCGCATCGACAGCGAGGTCATTTAGTGCCTTTTCTCTTCTTTTTTTTAAAATTAGTTATCAATCACAATATCAAATTTTCCAGACTTTAGCTCAATATTATTATTAATTTTTGTACCAATAAACACTATTGTACTGTATTCTTGCTCTCTTTATAATTCTGTCATTTTTAAATATATTATTCTGTGTCCAATGGGCAACACTTTGTAAGGCTGAGACTTTATTTCACACTGATTGAGAATGTATATACAATACATCAGCAGTAACTGTTTGCAAACCAATAAGAGAAACAATTTCTCGCACTTTTGAAAACTTACTTCATTTTTGAAATAGTTTTGTTCAAATCAAGATGTTCCTTAACTGTGTAGAAAGCGCTTGATAAGAGAATTCTCACCGAGACGCGTGGCCGAGTGGTAACACACTGAACCGTCATTCGGGAGACTGGGGTTCGATTCCCGCCATGGTCGACCATCCTGACAGGAGGTTTTCGTGGTTTCCCTCTGTCGTTCAAGTCAATACTGGGATGGCTCATCAACAACAGGCCACGACCGACTCCTTCCCACCATCCAAAACACCTAATGAAATAACCTTTCATCTCATCATCCCATCATCTCATTCATCATCCACCGACGCCAATAGATCGTAGCCATCAGTATAGTGCGTCGTTAAAACCCAATATTGAAGAGAATTCTTTTGATTGTAGATTAGAAATTTATAATAAACTATTTTTTTGATTACATGATATAAAGATAGTATATAGTATGGTGGAGATTGCATCAGCAGTCGTAGTATAATATAATATAATATAGTATAGTATAAAGATAGTATAATATCTTGAGTATCTTAGTATAATACTAGTATAATAGTATATGATGATATAGAATGAGAGTGAGATCATCAGCAGTCGTGGCCGAGTGGTTAAGGCGATTGACTAGAAATCAGTTTCCCTCTGGGAGCGCAGGTTCGAATCCTGAGCAGCAGTCGTGGCCGAGTGGTTAAGGCGATTGACTAGAAATCAGTTTCCCTCTGGGAGCGCAGGTTCGAATCCTGCCGACTGCGTTCACCTTTTGTTTCACTTTCATTCCTGCAGGACGAACCAGTGATCCTGACCTTTCAACTCGGCCAAATTTCAATAACTCCATTCTGTTTTAAATGTCTTATTCTGTAACTTTATGCTAGGATCAGAGCTTAGCTAGAATCCTAGATTTATGAGAACAGAATTACACAAATTAAATACTGACAACTATGGCGTTTTCTTTATCACTGTGTGTACGTGCAACACTTCATCCACGATATAGTAACACAAACCTATTTCATCATACTAGGAAAACGCTATATACGCGTTGTTAGACGAGCGTAAAGTAATAGTATGTCGACTTCTTTGCCAAACTTTTGCCTAAATTCGCCAATTGGGTAACATTTTAGTTATAAATGGATAAAAACGGCTTCGAGTGGTACCAATTTAGCACACTTCATGTTTTTTCTTCAAAATAGCACACCCGATCGAGCTAAGAATTTCCAGAAATGTGTATCAATATGTAATTAAACTCCACACAAAATTTCAATTTTTGGAAAATAAAAATGTTTCAATTTTTTCCGTCGTGTTATTCTAATGGGTATTTTTGAAATTTCTAAAATTCATAGAAATAAAAGTTACCACCCGATAATACCACAAAACTACAAAAATCTAAGTTAGATGAGGAACCATGAGGAAAAAAAGTTTGAAGTTGATAGCTGTAGCCGTTTGACCTGTGGAGAACCGACAAAAAAACATTAGAAAAAAAAAACATAAAAACTAACACCAATTTTTTTCAGTATGTCAGATTGAATCTTCGCTAAAGCTCGTCTAAATATAAAGGAGGTGCTCCAACTCACATACTGATAACATGGACAGTATTTGTGGTTTCTTGCGGTTAGTTCAGAGCCAAAGGTCCCGATTACCTGTCTCGATTCAGCGGATTTCCTTGTCAACTAGACGTAGATCCGTCACTCGGAAAACGGTGTTGAAGGACAGAATAGTAGATACATCAGAGGGGAGAGGAAGAAACAAAGAAAGAGGTTTGAAGGGAATGAGAGAAGATGGTGATGAACAGGAGAACGAGGTGGAAGAGAGAAGAGTCACGAAGAGTCAGACATATATGGAACCACCTTGAGTCATCGACAAGAGCACAAGAGATACCGTTTTATATCCGATTACCGTTATTATACGTTGATTTACTATTTTCTTCTTTTTTCAAATGGATAGTTTTCTGTTCTTTTTATAACAATACTCTGAATATTGTATGATTTTAAATTAATAAACGATCCCTTGAGAATGGCTTGTCCAAACATGCTGAAACGTAGGGAAAACATATTTACTTGTTTTTCTCATCTCAATACACATGGTATTCCCGAAAATAATATCTCACATATATATGTACATATATATATATATATATATATATATATATATATATATATATATATATATATATATATATATATATATGCATATATATATATATATATATATATATGAAAATAATAAATACTTCAGGGTGAAACCGTATATATTTTAAATAAATTTATTTATTCAAATGGACAAATTAAATGAATTAATTTGAAATATATACGGTTTCATCCTGAAGTATTTATTATTTTCATACATTATGACCGTCGAATCAACATTTCGTTCTCATATATATATATATATATATATATATATATATATATATATATATATATATATATATATATATATATATATATATATATATATATATAGATACATATATATAAATATATATACATATATATATATATATATATATATATATATATATATATATATATATATATATATATTTATATATATACATATATATATATATATATATATATATACATATATATATATATATGAATTTATATATATATATATATATATATATATATATATATATATATATATATATAAATATATATATATATATATATATATATATATATATAAATATATACATATATACATATATATATATATATATATATATATATATATATATATATATATATATATATATATATGTATATATATATATATATATATATATATATATATATATATATATATATATATATATATATAAAAGTTATATCTCATTCAGCCTTGCTGTTGGTGGGGTCGTTGAAGACGAAAATAATGACGAATTGGAACCGAACTCTTTTCTTCATTGGAAATATCAAGGCCACGTCGCGACCTTGTGACCCCGTATCGTTTTCTTTATCGTTTATTTTCTTATCATAATTCCGTGTTATCTCTCATATGTTCCAAGCAGCTGTGTGGGCCGCCCACTACTAGCCATACGAACATCAAGGCTGGCTCGGTCATTACAACAATTATATAGTATTCAATGTGTCTATATATTTAAATTTTATAGATTATTTTTAATTTTTTTGTATTTTTCAGTGTGTATATTTTACAATTTGTGTATATTTTTGTAAGAAATATCATATATGGATGATACTAAGAGGAGTGGCCGAGTGGTTAAAACACTGAACCGTCATTCAGGAGACCGGGGTCCGATTCCCGCCATGGTAGACCATCCTGGCAGGGGTGCATCGAGGTTTCCCTCTGTCGTTCAGGTCAATACTAGGATGGTATATCTTAACAACAGGCACGACCGACTCCTTCCAACTATCCAAAAGCACCCGATAAAATAACCCTTCATCTCATCCCCGCATCCTCTAGAATATCATCCACCGACGCCAATAGATCGAAGTCTACAGTACAGTGCGTCGTTGAACACAATTTCAATAAATCATGTGATTGGACGAGCTTTAGCGAAGGTTCAATTTGACATACTGAAAAAAATTGGTGTTCGTTTTTATGTTTTTTTTGTCGGTTATCCACAGGTCACACTGCTACAGTTATCATCTTCAAACTTATTTTAATTAGGGTTCCTCATTCAGCCTAGATCTGTGAAGTTTTGTGGCATTACGGGTGGGTAACTTTTGTTTTTATGAATTTTAGAAATTTCAAAAATACCCATTAGAATAACACGACGGAAAAAAATAAAAATATTTTTATTTTCCCAAAAAAAAAATATTCCGTGTGACGTTGAATTACATTCTGATAAACATTTCTGGAAATTCTCAGCTTGATCGGGTCGGCCCTTTCGAAGAAAAAACATGAAATGTGCTAAACTGGTGCCACTCGAAGCAGTTTTTTTCGAAGCATTTTATTTTGTGGAAAAGCGTTTTAACTAATCTTGTATGTACATATTATTGATGAAATAATTGATATCATCAATAAAATGAATCAATAATCAATAGAAATCAATAACATAATATGAAATAATAAATAAAATAATAATATATCAATATAATATAATATAATAATAATCAATAAAATGATTTAACTGAAATCATCTTGTGAATATGAGATATTTACTATTCACATGTCTATCCTGATACATTGTACACGTTGAATACAGAAATATCCAACAACAGAATTGACATTGTATTAAAGTGTGCACTGAACTCGGCGCGCGATCACACGCCTGCCCGCTCTGCATGCACTAACGTCCATCATGTGGTGACGTCACTCTCCCATCAAGCCTTGATCGTAGTGCCTGGAACAGAACACGTTGTTGTTGTTGTTGTTGTTGTTGTTGTTGTTGAGGCAGCTGGTGATGGTGGTGACAGTTTAACACGGGTGGAGGTGCCGTGAAGTTTTTTTCAATACACATTATATTTCAATGACTTTCACAGTTTGTGGAAGTTTGTTATTTGTGAGTATATTATTGATGGGCATGATTTAAATTTGAAATTTATATCCACTGGGTGAAAGTGAAATACTGCTGAAATAAACTTTTTTCACCCGAAATGTAATTACTAACCAAACGCGTTATGTGTTGCCGCGTTGATGGATGAGCTGGAACATATCAACTTATCTTTGGATTGGTTATTATATATATATACACCTTGAGATCCAAACCATTACATCACTGCCATCTTATTTTCCATTAGTAATTTATTGGATGAGCGAAGCGAAGACTCAATTACACTATACCGAAAAAAAAGTGTCTGTTTTTTTTTTTTTTTTTTTTTTTTTTTTTTTTTTTTGTTTTTTTGTTCGCGCTCCACAGGTCAGACGAAAATTCAAAATCAGTTGAAACTTGGCACACACATGAACCCCTATCTGACTTGATGCTGTATAGTTTTGAGGCGTGATCGGTTGAACCACTTCTGAGAAAACTCATTCCAAAGTTTTCAAAAATCTCATTAGAATAACCCAGAGGAAAACATTCGTGAAAAATATTTCATCTGAGAGGATTCAAATTCTCAGGGAATTTGAATCTGATAATGATACACATTATTCCAAACTCTCACTTGAATCGGATCAGCCGTTTCGATGTAAAAAAATATATAATGTTATTTGTGTTAATTATTCAAAGCTATTAAGATACCTATTAAATCAAAGCAACAAGTGTCACCACTTGATCGTAAACGATTAGAACAAAGCCTTCTTTATTATCATATAAATTATCAATGAAAAATAAGATGGCAGTGATGTAATGGTTTGGATCTCAAGGTGTATATATATATATATATAATAACCAATCCAAAGATAAGTTGATATGTTCCAGCTCATCCATCAACGCGGAAACACATAACGCGTTTGCCTAGTATGATAATTAAGAGGGCTTTGTTTTAATCGTTTACAATCAAGTGGTGACACTTGTTGCTTTGATTCAATAGGTAACTTAATATAGCTTCGAATAATTAACACAAATAACATTATATATTTTTTTACATCGAAACGGCTGATCCGATTTAAGTGGAAGTTCGGAATAATGTGTATCATTATCAGATTGAAATTCTCTGAGAATTTGAATCCTCTCAGATGAAATATTTTTCACGAATGTTTTCCTCTGGGTTATTCTTTTTTTTTTTTTTTTTTTTTTAATAACATCGAAACTTGATACAAAATCATTGTTCCCCAATTAAAGCTATGGATGAAAGATAGGATCGTTTGGACAGGGCACCACAAGGGTGATCTTATTCTAATGGGATTTTTGAAAACTTTGGAATAAGTTTTCTCAGAAGTGGTCAAACCGATCGCGCCTCAAAACTATACAGCATCAAGTCAGATAGGGCTTCATGTGTGTGCCAAGTTTCAACTGATTTTGAATTTTCGTCTGACCTGTGGAGCGCGAACAAAAAACAAAAAAAAAAAAAAAAAAAAAAAAGGCACTTTTTTTTCGGTATAGTGAAATTGAGTCTTCGCTTCGCTCATCCAATCAGTAACGATCAAAGTTTATAAGATGATCCTTTTCATTTATAGGTCGTAGTGATACCAACACAATAATTATAAATGTCCTTCTGAATAATGTCCTTCTGAATAATGTCCTTCTGAGATAGTGCGCTTGAAGGGGGGACAGAGGTAGAAAAATAAATAAATATATATACATATATATATATATATATATATATATATATATATATATATATATATATATATATATATATATATAAATAAATAATTGATAAAAGAAATGATAAAATATATTATTAAATAATAACTTTTATTCACAAATGGGATGATTATAATTTCTGAAATTGAGATGATGATTTCTGGTTCTCTCTGAAATTAGGGAAATAAATATTTCTAATCATTCATTGAAATCTGATTATTTTTATTCATTTGAGTTACGTAGGAGTAACTATAGTAAGGCGCGGGATTCGCGTTGTGAGATGAGCTTAGAAGAATGGAAATCTAGGGTGAAAAATATTTCGTCAGATCAATCCACATTTACGGGCCTTGGATTACTTCAAAAGTTCAAAAACCTTACCTGCAACTCAAGATGCATTGAGGGTTGTGTTTGTCCGTCTCCCAGTGGCAAACCAACGCAACCCTCAATGCATCTTGATCCCAACCTTCAATAAAATGGATACTTTTATTGCGTTTTCTTTGTTATTTCTCATCCGAATGTTGTGAAAGTCTCTGTAAATATCCGTGATTATGTTTCCCATATTCAGTGGAAATTTTGAAGTTTTTGAAAATTTCCCACATTTCAAGTATTTTCCATCCGTGTTATTCTTATGGGAATTTATCAAACTTTTTGAACTTTTTTCGGAAAAACCTTCAGAAGGAATTTTCTGAAAAACAATCCCGGTCTAAACTGATATGACAGAAACATGTAGAAAAATTTCAAGTCGATGGGAATTTTTTCCTGACCTGTATGCCGCGCACAAAAAAAAAAAAAAAAAAAAAAAAAAAAAAAAAAATTTCCGGTATGTAAATGAATTCTTCGCCACACTCATCTAATTACCAAGTTTAATAAAAGGGAGTGAAATTGATAACGCCCAACATATTTGGTCCTAGGGGTGCCATAAATCTCAATACGGCCCCGCACGGGGGTACGCACCCTCTATGAGCCAATGTCCGTCCGCCCCCCACCCGGTGCTGACCCCGAAGTACTTGACGGGGAAGGGGTTCGGATCGCGCCACGCGAGGAACGGCGCCGCCTCCCCCTCCCGCTCCACCGTTATCTCGCCGTTAGTCCAGCGCACCCAGAAGCCCGTGTACTCGTCGCGGCTGAGGATCTGGGGCGTGCTCGTCGTTGACACGTCAGGCTTGGTCCGGTCACGGCGGATCACGGACTTGCTGTTAGACCAGCCGCCGATGAACACCTGCAACAGTGCAATCTGGCGGTAGAAACGGGCATTCCGGCAACATTCATTATTGTATTGATTATATGTATTCATCTCTCAGTTTTGAAATTTCACTACCATCCTATGTGTATATATATATATATATATATATATATATATATATATATATATATATATATATATATATATATATATTCATATATATATATGCATATATATATATATATATATATATATATATATATATATATATATATATATATATTCATATATATATATATATATATATATATATATATATATATACATATATATATATACATATATATATATATATATATATATATATATATATATATATATATATATATTCATATATTCTCATATACATATATATATATATATATATATATATATATATATATATATATATATATATATATATAAATATATATTTATATATATATATATATATATATATATATGTATATATATATATATATATATACATATATATATAAATATATATACATGTGTGTGTGTGGTATATATCTGAGTGTATTGGCTGACCTCCACAATGGGGTTCCCCGTGTCGGGCCGTGACGTCAGAGCGATGTGCGCGTCGTGAGCTGCGCGCATCTTGAAGTGCAGCGCCCCTGTCTTCACCAGGAAGAACTGATACTCGAGCTTGTTCTCCGTCGCCAGCTCTGTCGACAACAACACACCTGTTATCTGTACTTGTATCTGTTTATTCATGGTTAATATACAGAGTTATGTTGTGTGAACCAAGTCAGGTCATTGGATGAGCGTAGCGAAGACTTCCATCCCTCTCTTACGAAACTTTGTCCGTCTTTTTTTTTAAGCACTTCACATGTAGAGTTTGACAAATCGACATGAAACTTTTTTTGCACACGCAAACTCATCCAACTTGGAACTGCATAGTTTTTTAAATGAAACGGTTCTACCGATTTTGAGAAATATCATGTCAAAGTTTCTAAAAACCCCGGAGATATTAGGCTGAGCAAGAAAATATGAGACATAAAATATCTCCGGGAAAATAATATTACCGGCACAGTAGCTGAGTGGTTAGCACACTTGCTTCGTGCGACCCGGGAGGTGAAGGGACATATCGGACCCGGTTCGATCCCCGCCACCGTCCATCTTTACAGGGGTTTTTCGTGGTTTTCCTCTGTAGTCTAGGCTAATGCCAGGATGGTTCACACAATATAGGCCACGACCGCTTCCTTCCCACAATCCTTCCCATTACCCATAAAACCTTCATCTCATCATCCCATCATCTCATTAATCATTCATCCGACGCCAATAGATCTCAGTCATCATTACAGTGCGTCGTTAAAACCCAATATAAAAAATAAAAAATAATAATAATAATATTTCCTCTGAATGGGTACACATGATTGATACCCATTATCACTATTTTATAAGCAATTCGAATCAGCCGCCGTTTTGAAGAAGATAATTAAACTAGAAAAACGCGGGATTTTCGTTGTGAGATGAGCTTAGAAGTATGGACATCTAGAATGAAAGATATTCTGACCACCTAATCCACATTTACAGACCTTGGATTACTTCAAACGTTCAAATACCTTACCTGCAACATGTTGATATTTATAGTGCTGCAACCTGTCGCATATACACTTT
Organism: Brachyptera risi; assembly: GCA_964007535.1. Classification (NCBI taxonomy): domain Eukaryota; kingdom Metazoa; phylum Arthropoda; class Insecta; order Plecoptera; family Taeniopterygidae; genus Brachyptera; species Brachyptera risi. The sequence goes on along the minus strand of OZ023335.1, from coordinate 29,700,218 downwards.
GAAAAACCAATTGATCCAAATATCTAATGAAATGTACACTTTTATTGCGTTTTCTTTGTTATTTCTCATTCGATTGTTGCAAAAATTTTCGAAAAGGTGTATAATAGAATTGTTCATACTCGGTGGAAATTTGTGAACTTTTGAAAAATTCTTAATTTCCAAGTATTTTTCCTCCGGGTTATTCTTGCGAGGATTTTTCAAACTCAACGATTTTTTTCCGGAGAAACCTTTGAACCGATTTCTTTGAAAAACTATCTGAACCTATTCTAGTATGACAGAAATACGTAAGAAAAGTTTCAAGTTGATAGGTATTTTTCCTGACCTGTATGCCGCGTACATAATTCCAAAAAAAAAAAACGAAGCCCATTTTTTCCGGTATTTCGAATGGAATCTTCCTAAAATATATCATAGAAATGAATTAGCAGATTCAGGTTGTCGAAATTCACTGCTTTCTGGATTCGATATTTGTCCAACAATGAAGTCTTCTCTATATGCATCAAGGTGTGTAGAATGCCAAAGTCGATAAAGTATCAAGGGTAGAACTACTTCAACGACTCTTATATCTCATTCAGATATCTCGCTCATCACAACGCTTATTCCGCGTTTGCCTAGTTCAATAGAACAAAAAATCATACATGAAGTTAGATATCAATAATTCACTTGAATGAAGTGAACAAAGCAGAATTAAAAGTCAGTTCGCTACCTGGTAAAATCAGTCGACCATGTCATATATATATATATATATATATATATATATATATATATATATATATATATATATATATATATATATATATATATACATTTGCATATATATATATATATATATGTATATATATATATATATATATATATATATATATATATATATATATATATATATATATATATATATGTGTATATATATATATATATATATATATATATATTTATATATATATATATATATATATATATATATATATATATATATATATATGATTTTTGAACACTTTTAAAAATGATACAATTTTAATGACCCAATAGTGGTTAACCAGGAAGCTATTGAAATCATATATATATATGTATATATATATATATATATATATATATATATATATATATATATATATATATATATATATATATATACATATATATTCATATATATATATATATATATATATATATATATATATATATATATATATATATATATATATATATATATATATATATATAAATATGTATATATATATATATATATATATATATATATATATATATATATATATATATATATATATATATATATATATATATATATATATATATATATATATACATATTTATATATATATATATATATATATATATATATATATATATATATATATATATATATATATATATATATATATATATATATATATATATATATCTACATATGTTTCTTCTCTTGATCATTCATTCACTGTATCAACATGCCCGGGAGCATGATGACCAACTGACCTCACGCTCACGGCGGCTAAACTAATAACAGCTGTCATCAAGTTTTCAATCATAAAGTTACCATCACAATATTTTCATCTCAAAAATTACGAATGCATATTATATATAACTGGGCAAACGCGAAATTTGCGTTGTAAGATGAGCGAGATATCTGAATAAGGTAGAATAACAGTCCTACATTTGCTACTCTTTCGACTCTAGTATGATTTGAATTTTTTTTCTTCGAAACGGCTGTTTCGAATTGCTCACAAAATGGTGGTTATGTGTATTATTTATGTTCGAACACCCGGAGAAAATTTTATCTTTTTCGGAGAGGTTTCATTTTTTCAAATTTTCTCACCCAGCCTAATCTTATGGGGATTTGAAAACTTTGACATGATATTTCTCAAAATCTAATCGACCGATTCATTCCAAAAACTATACAGTTCCAAGTTGGATAAGTTTGGGTGTACAAAAAAGTTTCGTGTTGATCAGTCAAACCCTGCGACCTGTGCAGTGCCCACAAACAAACAAAAAAAACAAAAACATGAAGACAAAAAATTAGCCCTATAAGAGTGAAATGGAATCTTCGCTTACGCTCATCTAATTATCATCATATAACTATATGAGCTGTAATAACATACACTGGTCACGTGTAGTGTATAGTACAGGTTTTAATCAATGTAAAGTTGGAGATGATTGACCTTTGACCTGACCAACAAATCACGTGATAACGAACTGTTATCAATGAAAGAAGCGCTCACCGATTCCATTGTTGTGCTGGGCATGCGCCGTACCGACAGCACTAAGCACTACGACTGTCACTAAAACAGCACTAAACATTGTGACTGTCTCACTAGCTATGTTTGTGTGTGAACGCGTCGGATCTCGATGTCTCATTGCATTTTGGACTTTGTATTTAACATCTGTTTGACTTGACCGGCCGATAAAACAGATTGCTACACATGTGGCCTCGCAACATGAATAATTAGACGAGCTTTAGCGAGGATTCAATTTGACATACTGAAAAAAATTGGTGTTGGTTTTTATGTTTTTTTTTTTCATGTTTTATTGTCGGTTCTCCACAGGTCAAACGGCTACAGCTATCAACTTCAAACTTTTTTTCATTATGCTTCCTCATCTAGCTTAAATCTGTATAGTTTTGTGGCATTATCGGGTGGTAACTTTCATTTTTATGAATTTTAGAAATTTCTAAAATACCCGTTAGAATAACACGACGAAAAAAGAATTGAAAACTTTTTATTCTTGAAAAAATTGAAATTTTCTGTGGAGTTGAATTACATATTGATTCACATTTCTGAAAACTCTCAGCTTGATCGGGTGAGCTATTTTGAAGAAAAAACATGATTCGTGCTAAATTGGTACCACTCGAAGCAGTTTTTACTCATTTATAACTAGAATGTTACCCAATTGGCGAATGTAGGCAAAAGTTTGGCAGAGAAGTCGACATACTATCACTTTACGCTCGTCTAACAACGCATATATAGCGTTTTCCCAGTAATGTTTCAATAATAATTGGATGAGCTAAGCGAAAACTGACTTCCATAGAACTCCATAAAAATTTACACCTATTTTCTTGGAGCCATTTTTTGTCTCTCTTTGCGCTCCACATGTCAAACTGAGACATGAATTCAATTTAAACTTGGCGTACACAGTGGAGCGTTTAGGCCTAGGCGCACTAGGCGCGTGCCTAGGGCCCCGGATTTTGAGGGCCCCCAAATTACTTTTTTGATACATCTTTGTTTTTGAATTACTAAATATGGAGAACTTACATTTTCTGCGCTGAAGAGAGTAAAGAGCTACCTTAGAAACTCTATGAGTCAAGAGCGGCTAGGGAGTCTGGCAATATTACGTATTGAATCAGAAATAAGAAGAAACTAAGAAATGTGATTTCTGTACAAATCAACGCTTTCGCTAAAGTGCAGGAAAAAGCAAATGTAATATAGAGTTGTATACATTTATATTCCCATTTAATTTAATCTTTGTGAAATACATTGTATACTAACTATTCACACATCAATACATAAAAGCAAACGTTATTGTAGCCTACCTTCAAGTCCTTCTCATATTCAAATAGTTGTATCAAGTTTCGATGTTATTAAGAAAAAAAAAAAAAATTAAATTGATATTATCATAAAACACAGCTGTTCTAAATAGCTCTGGGTGAGCTATTCAGAACAGCTATTCGCTGTTATCCCACCAATGTTAAATATAAAATGAGACTATTCATTTTTAGCAAATTTTTCACGAGGTATGAAATTATACGGCATACTATATATATATATATATATATATATATATATATATATATATATATATATATATATATATATATATATATATATATATATATATATATATATATATATATAGGCCTATATATATATATATATATATATATATATATATATATATATATATATATATATATATATATATATATATATATATATATGTAACTGAAAGACTGTTATCTGCGGCTGAAATTTATGGTCACCAACAGCACAGTCCTGGTGTTGAAGTTCATTGGTTATAAACATTTAAAATGGGGTGGTAAGATCGCCCTTGTGGTGCCCCGTCCAAACGATCCTATTTTTCATCCTTAGCCTTGATTGGGGAACAATGATTTTGTATCAAGTTTCGATATTATTAAAAAAAAAAAATGTATAAACATGATTTTTCTCTACTGAAAACGTCAAACTCCTCTATTTCTCCGAATGCACATGTAGGGGGGAGAGGGGGGGTCAGAATCAGATTGCCCCTAGGACCCCATAAAAGCTAAACGCGCCACTGGGTATACACAAGTGTCCTCATGCATCTAATTCGATACTGTCTAGTTTCGAGGCGCAATCGGTTGCACCACTTCTGACTTCTGAGAAAACCCAGCATAGATTGTGCGATAACAGAGGTGGAAAGATCACTTGTATGTAACAGTAACACTCGATATTTCCACCTCACAGCGTACCGTTACATAAAAATAACTACAAATATTGTGAATATTTATAATGGATCGACAGTATTTCATGATACTTCACTGAATGTTTTTTTTTTTAATAACATCGGAATTTGATACAAAATCCTTGTTCCCCAATTAAGGCTATGTATGGAGGATAGGATCGTTTGGACGGGGCACCACAAGGGTGATCTTACCAACCCATTTTGATCAGATAAAAGTCTTTCAGTTTCCGAGCGTCCGGAACACATTATGACTGTTTCTGTGATCTGTATCCGGACACAAAACACACGAATGTTGATATCTTCCATTTTTTGAGTAAGTCTCTTGGGCAATGATCACTCCTTTCCATTAACAGCAGATGTAAATGTTACTAGGAAAACGCCATATATGCGTTGTTAGACGAGCGGATAGTAATAGTATGTCGACTTTTATGGCCAAACTTTTGCCTACATTCGCCAATTGGGTGACATTTAAGTAAGAAATGGGTAAAAACTGCTTCGAGTGGTATCAATTTAGCACATTTTATGGTTTTTCTTCGAAATGGCTCACCCAATCAAACTGAAAGTTTTCATAAATGTATATCAAAATGTAACTTAACTTTATGCGAAATTTCATTTTTTTGGAAAATAAAAATATTTCCTTTTTTTCCGTTGTGTTATTCTAATGAGTATTTTTGAAATTTCTAAAATTCATAAAAAAAAAGTTAACATCCGATATTGCCACAAAACTATACAGGTCTGAGTTAGATGAGGAACCATGATGAAAAAAAGTTTGGAGTTGATAGCTGTAGCCGTTTGACCTGTGGAGAACCGACAAAAAAACATAAAAAAAAATATATATAAAAACGAACACCAATTTTTTTCAGTATGTCAAATTGAATCCTCGCTAAAGCTCGTCTGATTAAATGTTAATAAACTAGGAAAACGCTATATACGCGTTGTTAGACGAGTGGATAGTAATAGTATGTTGAATTCATTACCAAACTTTTGCCTAAATTCGCCAATAGGGTAACAGTTTAGTTATAAATGGGTAAAAACGGCTTCTAGTGGTACCAATTTAGCACATTTCATGTTTTTTCTTCAAAATGGCTGACCCGATCAAGCTAAGAATTTTCAGAAATGTGTATCAAGATGTTATTCAACTTCACACAAAATTTCAATTTTTTGGAAAAAAAAAATGTTTTAATTTTTTTTACGTCGTGTTATTCTAATGAGTATTTTTGAAATTTCTAAAATTCATGAAAATAAAAGTTACCACCCGATAATGCCACAAAACTCTACAGATCTAAGCTAGATGAGGAAACATAATGAAAAAAAGTTTGAAGTTGATAGCTGTAGCCGTTTGACCTGTGGAGAACCGACAAAAAAACATAAAAAAAAAAACATAAAAACGAACACCAATTTTTTTCAGTAAGTCAAATTGAATCCTCGCTAAAGCTCGTCCAATTAAATGTTATAATATGTAAATGTTAATTATGGAATGTTGTGAAGCAGTTTCACCACAATATGTTCAGACGGAAAGTCATTACGATCGTCTATATGTCAGGTTGACACTGGAAATGTCACGCCACGAGTGGGTCCCCCTTAATGAGAGGGAATGTCACCCTGGCGGAAACTCTTCTCCCTACCGATAGCAGGTTCGCCACAAGGAAAGCGAATGTGTTATTTCCCCGGAGTATTAATAGCTTGGCGTATCAGAGAGGTCATGACCTCGTCTAGCAAATAACGCCTGGTCAGAAGAGATCGAACCACAGTGTGCCGTGGTCAGCGTTTAACGAAGCAGCTAGTGAAAGTGTTATCGTCTAACGAAGCAGCTAGTGCAGGGGTTATTGTTGAACGAAGCAGCTATTTGAGGGACTAAATTGTTTTAGGAACCAGTGTGTGTTCAACGAGGCAGCGTGTTGAGGGGTTATCGTTTAACGAAGCAGCTGGTACGAGGGTTATTGTTGAACGAAGCAGCTAGTTGAGGGGTTATTGTTGAACGAAGCAGCTAGTGCAGGGGTTAGTGTTGAACGAAGCAGCTATTTGAGGGACTGAATTGTTTAAGGAACCAGTGTGTGTTCAACGAGGCAGCGTGTTGAGGGGTTATTGTTGAACGAAGCAGCTAGTACAGGGGTTATTGTTGAACGAAGCAGCTAGTTGAGGGGTTATTGTTGAACGAAGCAGCTAGTACAGGGGTTATTGTTTAACGAAGCAGCTATTTGAGGTACTAAATTGTTTAAGAAACCAGTGTGTGTTCAACGAGGCAGCGTGTTGAGGGGTTATCGTTTAACGAAGCAGCTAGTACAGGGGTTATTGTTGAACGAAGCAGCTAGTTGAGGGACTAAAGTGTTGAACGAAGCAGCGAGTGCCAGGGTTATTGTTGAACGAAGCAGCTAGTTGAGGGGTTATTGTTGAACGAAGCAGCTAGTGCAGGGGTTAGTGTTGAACGAAGCAGCTATTTGAGGGACTGAATTGTTTAAGGAACCAGTGTGTGTTCAACGAGGCAGCGTGTTGAGGGGTTATTGTTGAACGAAGCAGCTAGTACAGGGGTTATTGTTGAACGAAGCAGCTAGTTGAGGGGTTATTGTTGAACGAAGCAGCTAGTACAGGGGTTATTGTTTAACGAAGCAGCTATTTGAGGTACTAAATTGTTTAAGAAACCAGTGTGTGTTCAACGAGGCAGCGTGTTGAGGGGTTATCGTTTAACGAAGCAGCTAGTACAGGGGTTATTGTTGAACGAAGCAGCTAGTTGAGGGACTAAAGTGTTGAACGAAGCAGCGAGTGCCAGGGTTATTGTTGAACGAAGCAGCTTGTTGAGGGGTTATTGTTGAACGAAGCAGCTAGTACAGGGGTTAGTGTTTAACGAAGTCTGACGGAGATGAGAAGCGGCATGAAGCTGGCAGTGGCGTGTCTGGGTGTGTTGGCAGTGGCGTTAGAGGCGAGGTGCCTGTCTTTGTGTGGAGACCCGACGTTTGACACGATATTCAGCACCACTGATGGCAAACTGTACGTCTTCAAAGGTAAGCTGCGTTCACAGGGCGGTTATTCCACTTGCCGCCGGTCGGAACATCGGACGGCAACGTCACCTGAAGAGCGTATATCGGAGTAAAGTATACTCCGTCGTGTGACATGGGCTTGGGGGTCCAACCTTACCTGAACCCTAACCACACTTCATACAAGCATCCATTCATAGGTATTTTGCTATAAATAAGTTGACAAACTTCTAAGCAGTGAATCTCAGCAACATCCGCTATTATTTCTATCTATTCGATGAATGAAAGACATTAATTAAATTATTTTCTTAAAAACGGCTGGTTCGAATTGCATACAAAATTGTGAAAATGTGTAACACAATGTGTTCACATTCATGGATTTATTTTTCTTGATAGAGAGTTCTTATTTTTCAAATTTTCTCGCCCACTCTAATCTTATGAGGTTTTCAGAAACTTTGATATGATATTTCTCAAAATTGGTCCAACAGATTCAACCTAGAAACTATACAGTTCCAAGTTGAATAAGTTTGAGTGTGTACAGAAAAAGTTTCATGTCGATCAGTCAAACCGTGCGACCTGTGCAGTGCCAACAAACAAACAAACAAACAAAAAACACAGACAAAACGCCATAAGAGTCATACGGAGTCTTCGCATATACGCCCATCTAATCGCGCATCGCATTTTATAATATAACAAATTTTGAAAGAGCAAGAAACTGCAGATGTTTATTCTGTCCCAACATACTAGACTGGCTTGTATTAAATAAATATTCATTATTTCACTTCAATTCAGTCCTACTGACGAATGTCAATACTTGATTTTAAGTCCAGGACTGTAATTACATAAGTAAGAAATATCCATCATTGTTTAGTGTAACGTTTTGTTTTTACTTGTACAATTTGTATTACTATGAAATAAATAATACAACACAATACATGTATATATATATATATATATGTTGTTTCGTATGTTCTCGCGGTCGAATGTAGATGTTGAACTCTTTTCTCGGGACAACCACGTTTGCTCTTTTGGATGCAGTTGTTGGATCTGAAAAGATCCGTTGCTCCGACGTTTCGACAAGATCGCACTTGTCATCTTCAGGGATTCGTGTTGGTCAGCAGGCTGAGTGGAACCGAATGGCGAAAGCTCTCTCCGCTCCCAGGTTATAAACCCTCCGCTGTGATGCTTCCGCTGCGTCCTGCTGCGTACTCGGTTGTCATTGGTCGGGGCGCTCGGCCAATGGCCGCGCGCGCTTTCGTCTGGCTCCGTGTGCTGAGCTCAGTCTCTCTCAGGTCAGCGTCCGGTGTGTGTCTCGTCACAGTATGTCCTACGGTCGCGGCATCCGTGACTCCCGGGCATGCTGACCGTAAGCGGCGGGTGGTGGCTTCACTGCTGGGCACATCTTTCTTCCTGCGTCTGTCTATTCTCATCGGCGGTACCGTCGTTTTGGCCGGGGGAGAAGTAGGCAGTACGCGCTGGCTGACGAGTAGAGGCTTCCATGTGGCTGGTAGTCGCAGGGCGTCATCTCGAGTATTTATCGTGTGTAGCCTCTTTTCAATTTCGACTGCTTCCCTGTAGATCCGGGGGCGTTCGTGGTCGATCCTGGCTATAGTTCTCGCGTTGTCAAAATCTATCCAGTGGTTTTCTGTCGATGCGTGGAGTGCGAGTGCCGACGAGTGATCTTGGCGTCTGATTGATGACCGGTGTTCGTCTAGGCGGGCCGAGATCTTACGATTGGTGCGGCCTACATAAGTTTGCGCGCAAGACCCGCACGGCACTTCATATATGCCATGTGACTCGAGAGGCACAGAGTCTTTCACTCCTCGCAGCATGGATGATATTTTTCTGTCAGCTCTGAAGACCGTCTTCACGTCATGTTTTCTTAGAAGACGGCTTATTCGATCGGTAGACCCCCGCACATACGGGAGATAGGCTGTCGGTCTCTTATCCTCTGGTTCACATGATTCGTCGTTTTTCCGAGGTTCATGGTTGAAGGCTCTGTTGATGGTATAGTGCGAGAAGCCGTTCGCTTCTAGAGCAAGCCGTAGTTGTCTCTTTTCCGCGTCTATGTGGTCTCGATCAGCGATTCGTGTTGATCGGATGGCGAGGGTGGTGGCAACTGAGGCTAGTTGAGACGGATGGTGGTGTGACTCGGCGTTGAGGTACCGATTGGTGTGGGTAGGTTTTCTGTATACAGTGTGGCCCAAGTGTCCATCCGGTCTCTTCATCACTAGCACGTCGAGGAACGGGAGTCGTTGCGATTCTTCAACTTCCATGGTGAACTTGATTTTCTCGTGACTTCCGTTCAGATGTAGTAAGAACTTCTCAAGTTCGGCTCTCCCATGCCGCCAGATAACGAAGGTGTCATCCACATATCTCAGCCACATAGTGGGCTTGAGAGGGGCAGACTCGAGTGCGCGTACTTCTAAATCCATCATGAAAATGTTGGCTATGACCGGAGACAGTGGTGAACCCATGGGCGCTCCTTGGACTTGCTTGTACATTTGCCCCTCGAACCTGAAGTAAGTGTTGTTCAGACAGTGTTCCACAAGGTCTGAGATCTGTTTGGATGGCTTGATTTGAGATCGCATAATGTCGAGTGCCTCAGTGATTGGTACATTGGTGAACAGTGACACCACGTCGAAGCTGACGAGCAGATCTTGCGGCTGGATGGTTACGCCTTGTATTAACTCGATGAAATGTTCTGCGTTGCGGACGTAGGATGAAGCTGTTTCGGTATGAGGCTGGAGATGTTTTGCTAAATGTTTAGCGAGGAGTTGCACTGGAGAGCCCACTGAGCTGACAATGGGCCGTAATGGAGCACCCTCTTTGTGGATCTTGGGAAGCCCGTAGATCTTGGGGCAGCGTGAAGACTTCTCCCTCGGTATGAGGTATTTCTTCACATCCACGTCCCAATTGGTCTTCAAGATCTCCGCCTTGGTGATTTTCTCCAGGTATGTCGTCGGGTCCTTATCGTGTGGTTCGTAGGCTGGATCGTCGAGCAGGGCATGCATCTTCGCGCTGTAGTCGGTCGAGTTCACCACCACCGTTGCGTTTCCCTTATCGGCCGGTAACACTATGACGTCGTCATTCAGCCGAAGAGCTTTTAGTGCCAGGACCTCGTCATGTGTGATGTTTCTCACAGGCGCACGGGCTTTGCGAAGTACTGCGCACGTTTGTTGACGCAGAGTCTCAGCATCTTTGTTGGGAAGAGTAGCAATAGCACACTCCACGCCCGTGATGATGTCTTCTACCGGGATCTTAGAAGGAGCAACGGCGAAGTTGAAGCCCTTGGCTAAAGCAGATGTTGTTGCTTGGTCCAGAGGTGTGTCGGACAGGTTGTAGACCAGTTTTGTAGGGTCTAGCTTCTGAGGTGTTTTCCTTTGCTTCTCCCTCAGCCGGTCGTACTTCTTTTTCTGTCGTGTTGTGATGAGATCAGAGTTGGTCTCAGCTCGTTGTTCAGTCAGTTGATCGACCTGGGCCCATAGAATGGGATGAAGTCTAGTGGATAGAAGTCCGTGAATGTCTCTCAGTTCTGAGCTCACCTCGTCCAGCTTGCGTCTGTTCGAATGAACAGCATCTCGGAGCAAAGCCAGGCTAGCTTTTCGCAGAATCTTCTTAGTAGAGTGCGTACTGTTGTGGTGGCTCAGTCTCAGGGAGACTGGAATGGTCTCAGTGTCACGGCATCGACGCAGGAAAGCCAGGTCACACAGTAACTTGGCTCGCTTGGTCCTCAATTTCTCGAAAGTCCGGGTTGTATGAAATAGTTCCTCCCCGTGAAGGCTTATGATGTTGTTTCGTATGTTCTCGCGGTCGAATGTAGATGTTGAACTCTTTTCTCGGGACAACCACGTTTGCTCTTTTGGATGCAGTTGTTGGATCTGAAAAGATCCGTTGCTCCGACGTTTCGACAAGATCGCACTTGTCATCTTCAGGGATTCGTGTTGGTCAGCAGGCTGAGTGGAACCGAATGGCGAAAGCTCTCTCCGCTCCCAGGTTATAAACCCTCCGCTGTGATGCTTCCGCTGCGTCCTGCTGCGTACTCGGTTGTCATTGGTCGGGGCGCTCGGCCAATGGCCGCGCGCGCTTTCGTCTGGCTCCGTGTGCTGAGCTCAGTCTCTCTCAGGTCAGCGTCCGGTGTGTGTCTCGTCACAGTATGTCCTACGGTCGCGGCATCCGTGACTCCCGGGCATGCTGACCGTAAGCGGCGGGTGGTGGCTTCACTGCTGGGCACATCTTTCTTCCTGCGTCTGTCTATTCTCATCGGCGGTACCGTCGTTTTGGCCGGGGGAGAAGTAGGCAGTACGCGCTGGCTGACGAGTAGAGGCTTCCATGTGGCTGGTAGTCGCAGGGCGTCATCTCGAGTATTTATCGTGTGTAGCCTCTTTTCAATTTCGACTGCTTCCCTGTAGATCCGGGGGCGTTCGTGGTCGATCCTGGCTATAGTTCTCGCGTTGTCAAAATCTATCCAGTGGTTTTCTGTCGATGCGTGGAGTGCGAGTGCCGACGAGTGATCTTGGCGTCTGATTGATGACCGGTGTTCGTCTAGGCGGGCCGAGATCTTACGATTGGTGCGGCCTACATAAGTTTGCGCGCAAGACCCGCACGGCACTTCATATATGCCATGTGACTCGAGAGGCACAGAGTCTTTCACTCCTCGCAGCATGGATGATATTTTTCTGTCAGCTCTGAAGACCGTCTTCACGTCATGTTTTCTTAGAAGACGGCTTATTCGATCGGTAGACCCCCGCACATACGGGAGATAGGCTGTCGGTCTCTTATCCTCTGGTTCACATGATTCGTCGTTTTTCCGAGGTTCATGGTTGAAGGCTCTGTTGATGGTATAGTGCGAGAAGCCGTTCGCTTCTAGAGCAAGCCGTAGTTGTCTCTTTTCCGCGTCTATGTGGTCTCGATCAGCGATTCGTGTTGATCGGATGGCGAGGGTGGTGGCAACTGAGGCTAGTTGAGACGGATGGTGGTGTGACTCGGCGTTGAGGTACCGATTGGTGTGGGTAGGTTTTCTGTATACAGTGTGGCCCAAGTGTCCATCCGGTCTCTTCATCACTAGCACGTCGAGGAACGGGAGTCGTTGCGATTCTTCAACTTCCATGGTGAACTTGATTTTCTCGTGACTTCCGTTCAGATGTAGTAAGAACTTCTCAAGTTCGGCTCTCCCATGCCGCCAGATAACGAAGGTGTCATCCACATATCTCAGCCACATAGTGGGCTTGAGAGGGGCAGACTCGAGTGCGCGTACTTCTAAATCCATCATGAAAATGTTGGCTATGACCGGAGACAGTGGTGAACCCATGGGCGCTCCTTGGACTTGCTTGTACATTTGCCCCTCGAACCTGAAGTAAGTGTTGTTCAGACAGTGTTCCACAAGGTCTGAGATCTGTTTGGATGGCTTGATTTGAGATCGCATAATGTCGAGTGCCTCAGTGATTGGTACATTGGTGAACAGTGACACCACGTCGAAGCTGACGAGCAGATCTTGCGGCTGGATGGTTACGCCTTGTATTAACTCGATGAAATGTTCTGCGTTGCGGACGTAGGATGAAGCTGTTTCGGTATGAGGCTGGAGATGTTTTGCTAAATGTTTAGCGAGGAGTTGCACTGGAGAGCCCACTGAGCTGACAATGGGCCGTAATGGAGCACCCTCTTTGTGGATCTTGGGAAGCCCGTAGATCTTGGGGCAGCGTGAAGACTTCTCCCTCGGTATGAGGTATTTCTTCACATCCACGTCCCAATTGGTCTTCAAGATCTCCGCCTTGGTGATTTTCTCCAGGTATGTCGTCGGGTCCTTATCGTGTGGTTCGTAGGCTGGATCGTCGAGCAGGGCATGCATCTTCGCGCTGTAGTCGGTCGAGTTCACCACCACCGTTGCGTTTCCCTTATCGGCCGGTAACACTATGACGTCGTCATTCAGCCGAAGAGCTTTTAGTGCCAGGACCTCGTCATGTGTGATGTTTCTCACAGGCGCACGGGCTTTGCGAAGTACTGCGCACGTTTGTTGACGCAGAGTCTCAGCATCTTTGGTGGGAAGAGTAGCAATAGCACACTCCACGCCCGTGATGATGTCTTCTACCGGGATCTTAGAAGGAGCAACGGCGAAGTTGAAGCCCTTGGCTAAAGCAGATGTTGTTGCTTGGTCCAGAGGTGTGTCGGACAGGTTGTAGACCAGTTTTGTAGGGTCTAGCTTCTGAGGTGTTTTCCTTTGCTTCTCCCTCAGCCGGTCGTACTTCTTTTTCTGTCGTGTTGTGATGAGATCAGAGTTGGTCTCAGCTCGTTGTTCAGTCAGTTGATCGACCTGGGCCCATAGAATGGGATGAAGTCTAGTGGATAGAAGTCCGTGAATGTCTCTCAGTTCTGAGCTCACCTCGTCCAGCTTGCGTCTGTTCGAATGAACAGCATCTCGGAGCAAAGCCAGGCTAGCTTTTCGCAGAATCTTCTTAGTAGAGTGCGTACTGTTGTGGTGGCTCAGTCTCAGGGAGACTGGAATGGTCTCAGTGTCACGGCATCGACGCAGGAAAGCCAGGTCACACAGTAACTTGGCTCGCTTGGTCCTCAATTTCTCGAAAGTCCGGGTTGTATGAAATAGTTCCTCCCCGTGAAGGCTTATGATGTTGTTTCGTATGTTCTCGCGGTCGAATGTAGATGTTGAACTCTTTTCTCGGGACAACCACGTTTGCTCTTTTGGATGCAGTTGTTGGATCTGAAAAGATCCGTTGCTCCGACGTTTCGACAAGATCGCACTTGTCATCTTCAGGGATTCGTGTTGGTCAGCAGGCTGAGTGGAACCGAATGGCGAAAGCTCTCTCCGCTCCCAGGTTATAAACCCTCCGCTGTGATGCTTCCGCTGCGTCCTGCTGCGTACTCGGTTGTCATTGGTCGGGGCGCTCGGCCAATGGCCGCGCGCGCTTTCGTCTGGCTCCGTGTGCTGAGCTCAGTCTCTCTCAGGTCAGCGTCCGGTGTGTGTCTCGTCACAGTATGTCCTACGGTCGCGGCATCCGTGACTCCCGGGCATGCTGACCGTAAGCGGCGGGTGGTGGCTTCACTGCTGGGCACATCTTTCTTCCTGCGTCTGTCTATTCTCATCGGCGGTACCGTCGTTTTGGCCGGGGGAGAAGTAGGCAGTACGCGCTGGCTGACGAGTAGAGGCTTCCATGTGGCTGGTAGTCGCAGGGCGTCATCTCGAGTATTTATCGTGTGTAGCCTCTTTTCAATTTCGACTGCTTCCCTGTAGATCCGGGGGCGTTCGTGGTCGATCCTGGCTATAGTTCTCGCGTTGTCAAAATCTATCCAGTGGTTTTCTGTCGATGCGTGGAGTGCGAGTGCCGACGAGTGATCTTGGCGTCTGATTGATGACCGGTGTTCGTCTAGGCGGGCCGAGATCTTACGATTGGTGCGGCCTACATAAGTTTGCGCGCAAGACCCGCACGGCACTTCATATATGCCATGTGACTCGAGAGGCACAGAGTCTTTCACTCCTCGCAGCATGGATGATATTTTTCTGTCAGCTCTGAAGACCGTCTTCACGTCATGTTTTCTTAGAAGACGGCTTATTCGATCGGTAGACCCCCGCACATACGGGAGATAGGCTGTCGGTCTCTTATCCTCTGGTTCACATGATTCGTCGTTTTTCCGAGGTTCATGGTTGAAGGCTCTGTTGATGGTATAGTGCGAGAAGCCGTTCGCTTCTAGAGCAAGCCGTAGTTGTCTCTTTTCCGCGTCTATGTGGTCTCGATCAGCGATTCGTGTTGATCGGATGGCGAGGGTGGTGGCAACTGAGGCTAGTTGAGACGGATGGTGGTGTGACTCGGCGTTGAGGTACCGATTGGTGTGGGTAGGTTTTCTGTATACAGTGTGGCCCAAGTGTCCATCCGGTCTCTTCATCACTAGCACGTCGAGGAACGGGAGTCGTTGCGATTCTTCAACTTCCATGGTGAACTTGATTTTCTCGTGACTTCCGTTCAGATGTAGTAAGAAAAGAGTTCAACATATATATATATATATATATATATATATATATATATATATATATATATATATATATATATATATATATATATATATATATATATATATATATATATATATATATATATATATATGTATCTTTATTCAAGACTCTGTCTGACATTATTATATAGCAAAAACACAGAATAAAAATCAATTAATTAATATATAAAAAAAAATAACAAAACGAACAAAATGAACAGAATAACAAAATAAACATAATTTGACTAGGTTTGAATAAGAAAATGTAGGAAAAATAAATAATTAAACGATGATAACGAAATCATACAAAAATTAAAAAGGGCAAAAAATGAAAAATGGTATGCAATGAAAACAAAATTGGAGATCAAATCTGAAGACTACAAAGATGTTGTCGTAAAATTTGTAGGGATCCTCGAAGGGCGAGTAAAACTATGCTATAAACGTATTTGCTGTCGAGTCTTTTGATTATTTATTGCTTATGATTCCAGGCGGCGACTACTGGCACCTGTCCCCCAAGGCCACGGGCGACGGTTACCGCATAGCCGACGACTACCCTCAGTCCATCAGCCGCAGCCCCTGGTCGGCGCTGCCACGCGACGTTGACGCGTCGTTCACGCACTACGGAGAGGGCAAGACGTACTTCTTCAAGGGCGACCAGCACTGGAGGTACACGGGAGACAGCCTGGACTCGGGATATCCCAAACAGATATCCAGTGGGTTCCCGAATATTCCCAACGAGCTGGATCTGGGCTTTGTCTGCACGGGCGTCAATTACTTCTCGAAAGGTTGGTGTCTGGATTTGTATTCATCCAGTCATTTGTTATGTATTTATCAAGAGGAGGAAGATGAAGGGAGTTGTAGGCAGAGAGGCAGTGGGAGGAGAAAACAAAGTGGAACGAGGTTGTCGTTGTCGTTGTTGATGTTGTTGTTGTTGTCGTTGTTGTTGTCGTTGTTGTTGCTGTCGTTGTTGTTATTGTTGTTGTTGTTGTTGTTGTTGTTGTTGTTGTTGTTGTTGATGTTGTTGCTGTTGTTGTTGTCGTTGTTGTTGTTGTTGTTGTTTATGTTGTTGTTGTTGTTGTTTTTTAAGTTGTTGTTGTTGTTGATGTTGTTGTTGTTGTCACCAGGTGACGGCGTGTACAACACGTACCGGTCCTCCCCCCGCACCGTCTCCAGCGTGTGGTCCGGGCTGCCTACCCACCTGACAGGGGCAGTCCAGCTACCCAACGCCGCGCACACCTACTTCTTCAAGGACAACCAGTACTACAAGCTCAGCCGCAGCACGCAGTCGGTAAGTGCAGTCTCAGACTTGAGGTGAACCCAGCTGGTCGGTAAGTGCAGTCTCAGACTTGAGGTGAACCCAGCTGGTCGGTAAGTGCAGTCTCAGACTCGAGGTGAACCCAGCCAGTCGGTAAGTGCAGTCTCAGACTCGAGGTGAACCCAGCCAGTCGGTAAGTGCAGTCTTAGACTCGAGGTGAACCCAGCCGGTCGGTAAGTGCAGTCTCAGACTCGAGGTGAACCCAGCCAGTCGGTAAGTGCAGTCTCAGACTCGAGGTGAACCCAGCCAGTCGGTAAGTGCAGTCTCAGAGTCGAGATGAACCCAGCCGGTCGGTAAGTGCAGTCTCAGACTCGAGGTGAACTCAGCCGGTCGGTAAGTGTTGGGGGTCACCAGGAGTCTGTGCAACTGACTGTAAGTTTCACTTGTTTCTGTGTTGGTTTGTGCCCAGGTGGAGTCTGCCAGCCCGCCGTACCCACGTGACACCAAGGACTTCTGGTTCGGCTGCAGCAGCCAACCCCGCTTCGAGCTCCCAGAAGCGCAGCGTCGATAAACACCAGCGACGTCAAACATGCATGTCGTTAAACATCAGTTCAGCTGAACATCGGCATCGTTAAACACCAGCACCGTTGAACATGGATGTATTTATTCATCGTTGTCGTTAAACAACAACCTCGTTGAACATTTTCGTCGTTAAACGTGTTCTCATCAACATCGTTGAACAAATGTATTCTAGGTCACGTGATTGAACATGTATTGTGAACTTTGTGGACATTCTCTCCAGCGTCGTTAAACGTATTCCATCGAAGACGCTGTACATGTACTCGACGACGTCGTTGATATTCTCGCTTACATCTCTTACTGATAGATTCTGATTGATTCAGGATGATTATTTTTTGTTTAATGAATTTGTTTCTGCATAATATAATGACAAACAAGTTGTTGACCGCTTGACACGAGTTTCATTTGGTTTCGACAGATTGAGATGAAAATTCTCCTCCATTGCTTGAAACTGAGTCAACGACTCTTCATGTTATCAAGAAAATCATATATAAATATATATATATATATATATATATATATATATATATATATATATATATATATATATATATATATATATATATATATATATATATATATATATATATATATATATATATATATATATATATATATATATATATATATAATATATATATATATATAAATATCTATATATCTATATATATATATATATATATATATATATATATATATATATATATATATATATATATATAATATATATATATATATATATATATATATATATATATATATATATATATATATATATATATATATATATTCATATATATATATATATATATATATATATATTTATATCTATATATATCTATATATATATATATCTATATATATATATGTATATGTATATATATACACATATATATATATATATATATATATATATATATATATATATATATATATATACATATATATATATATATATATATATATATATATATATATATATATATATATATATATATATACATATATATATATATATACACATATATATATATATATATATATATATAGATATATATATATATATATATATATATATATATATATATATATATATATCCTATATCCTAACTCCTATATGCCGTCTTTCATCCGCTAAAGTAACTTTCAAAAGTAACTTTTCAATATTCTCAAACTTTTGAGTAAATCAGGCAAATCATTCTCACAATTATAATTCCATCCGAAAGCTGATTTAAAAAACTGTAAGTTCACAAATAAAATCTCCATTCGACTTCGAAATGATCGGAACAATAATACATGAATGAGTCAAGTATCCACTTCCGTGTTTGATATGTGGTAATATCGTCCCTGTGATTCCCCAGCCGAACGATCCTACCTTGTCGTCCCTAACCTCAATCAGGGTCAAGTTGCACATGCTGTAGAGACATTGAAAGTTCCTTGACTGGTAAGTCCTTGAGGCTCTGTGGGAGCATGGATATATACATTACCGAGATACGTTACTCTACGTTAACAAGGCATCTACATATATCTGTGTCTCACACTGCTTTGCAAACCGTCAAGTTTCCCACATATTAGACATATATATATATATATCAGTGATAATATAGATTGCCTTGCTTGGATTCTATTCGAAAATGTCCAATATGGCCGGCGAGATCAGAACGAGCATATGTAGGTATCGGGTATCTCGGGTGGGAGGCTGGCAGTGATTGACTGACGTACGCGAGTGTACTCGGTAAAAGTACATTACGTATGTCGTGAGTTTTGTGTTGAGATTAAATCTACAAATTGTCTGGATTTCTCTATCAATCCTCGGACAGCATATGTGCTTCGTACCAACATTATAACACGAGGAAAACGCTCTAGTTGCATGTGTGCTTCGTACCAACATTATAACACGAGGAAAACGCTCTAGTTGCATGTGTGCTTCGTACCAACATTATAACACGAGGAAAACGCTCTAGTTGCATATGTGCTTCGTACCAACATTATAACACGAGGAAAACGCTCTAGTTGCATGTGTGCTTCGTACCAACATTACAACACGAGGAAAACGCTCTAGTTGCATATGTGCTTCGTACCAACATTATAACACGAGGAAAACGCTCTAGTTGCATATGTGCTTCGTACCAACATTATAACACGAGGAAAACGCTCTAGTTGCATATGTGCTTCGTACCAACATTATAACACGAGGAAAACGCTCTAGTTGCATATGTGCTTCGTACCAACATTATAACACGAGGAAAACGCTCTAGTTGCATATGTGCTTCGTACCAACATTACAACACGAGGAAAACGCTCTAGTTGCATATGTGCTTCGTACCAACATTATAACACGAGGAAAACGCTCTAGTTGCATATGTGCTTCGTACCAACATTATAACACGAGGAAAACGCTCTAGTTGCATGTGTGCTTCGTACCAACATTATAACACGAGGAAAACGCTCTAGTTGCATGTGTGCTTCGTACCAACATTATAACACGAGGAAAACGCTCTAGTTGCATGAACTATGGTAACCCAGCCATCAATTGAGTATTCTCTGAAAGAAACTTAGAATTCTGAAGCTTTTCTATGAGAACTGTCTACTAGTTCCAGGGGCAAATATTTGACCATTTCAGTTTATTGTTCCACCAATAAAGGCGTGCTAACAACAGAGCAAATTCCTCGAGAAACACGTGGAGTCTCCAATACGTTCTTCCAACCAACACGATCGAACACTTATCTATAATATCAATATGACTCCATATTAATAATTACAAGATCGATAATAATTTATGGTTATTAAATGTGTTCTGATTGAAGGTAGTAAAACAATAACCTATAATCGCTGACAATGACTTACAACAGAGCACTGAGAGACAATGCCTTGATGAAATCCCGTGAATCCCTGCGCTGCATTGTAAAGGAGAAACCAATAAACTCCGGTATTTATTGGTTTCGTTTGTCCTCCACTTATAATGTAGCAACTGTAAATGAGACGTTTTAATTATTCTGATGAAAATATGTATCGGAGTATAATGAGATGATTATATTCAACTGTTTTCACATCGGGGATCTATAAATTATAATCATTCATAGAGATAATCTATGCAGTTTTCTACATGGGGCTTTTGAACTTTTTCTTGCCATTATTCTGATATCACTCTTATGATGGGCCAACTTGAGAATTACACAAGCATAAGATGAGGAACTTCACAATCATTGGATAACACATCGAATTTCCCGTTGACAAGTTGCATTAAATTGCTGTACGGAATATGAAGATGTTGATTGGATAAGCGATGTCGAATGTTGTGTCTTCAAAGTGATGGAAAACAGAAACTGCGACGATTTGATCAATTATCAGGTTCAAGTCCCGCATAAGATATGAGATTTTGTGAATATCATTCAAACATTTCGTTGTTACCCGTGCGTTGAAATCACCAGTAGCCATTCTACGGCTAACATGTAACCTCTTCGTAGTTCATACTCGCCTGATACAATTGATCAAATCACACATGCTAAATGTCGTATTTAGAAGTAAATGAATAGGAAAATTACCGAGACGAGTGGCCGAGTGGTAACACACTGAACCGTCATTCGGGAGACCGGTGTTCGATTCCTGCCATAATCGACCATCCTGACAGGAGTTTTTCGTGGTTTCCCTCTGTCGTTCAGGTTGATACTGGGATGGTTCCTCAACAACAGGCCACGACCGACTCCTTCCCATCATCCAAAAAACCTAATAAAATAACCTTTATCTCATTCATCATCCACCGACGCCAATAGATCGTAGCCATCAGTATAGTGCGTCGTCAGAAACCCAATATAAACAAATAATGGGAGAATTAATAAGAATGAATAAAATGAAATGAAATAGAGAATGAATATAGAATAGAATGAGAATAAAATAATTGGGATGAATGAAGTCTTTGGTTCGAGCCCCGCATATGGATAACATTTTTGTACGTATCATTCAAACTTTTCGTTGTTACCCGTGCGTTGAAATCACCAGTTACCATTCCAATGCTCACACGCACACCTCTTCGCAGTTCATGTTCCCCTGATACAATTGACTTCATCACATGCTAATTGTCGTATCTGGAAGTGAGATGGATAGAGAAAATAATGAAAATAAATAAAATGGAATGAAATTTGGAATGAAATGGAAATGAAATAACTGAGGTGAATAGAGTGTTTGGTTCGAGTCCCGGATAAGGTATGAGATTTTCTAAGGTATCTTTCAAACTTTTCGTTGTTACCCGTGCGTTGAAGTCACCTTTGAGTATTCTTGTGCTGAGATGCACACCTCTTCGTGGTTCATACTCGCCTGATACAATTGACCTCATCACATGTTAAATGTTGTATCTGCTAAGTGACATGACAGTGCCCTGCAATACAAAAACGACGATGCATGAATTTATTATTTGGTTCGATTCCCGCCCGAGTTGTGAGATTTTCAAAGCGTCCCCACCCATCATTGGACACGACACCTAGCTTCTGGTGAGTCGTTAAGCGAGCAGTAATCAGAGGTCGTTAAGCAAGCAGTAATCAGAGGTCGTTGAGCAAGCAGTAATCAGAGGTCGTTAAGCAAGCAGTAATCAGAGGTCGTTGTGCACGGTCCTGATAGATATTAAAACAGTTATATTGAGTATTATTGTGATGAATAATGATCAAACTTGAGACAAACTGTCATCAGCCATTTTACATGACGGAGCAGGAAATCAAATCGCCTTGCGGCTATCAGTATTATTAATTATGTGTAAAATGACTTCTGTTCGCGTTGATAATTCCTGTCTTGGGTTCAGATGAATCAGAGTAATTCATGCAATGAACTTATTTTCCGTACAACATCTATTAATATTCGGTTCAATCAAAACAGAAAAGTAGCGTGAGATTGCGCAAGAACACGGCTGAGCGTAGGGACAGCCGCCAGGCAGTTTGTTGCGACCATCTGGCTTACTAACCCCTGGTCCGGCACAAGATGGCTTGAAGCCGTGTATCGGGCTTTCGCACACCTCTTCGTAGTTCATACTCGCCTGATACATCGGGACAAATCACATGTTAAATGTTGTGGCTCGCAACGAACGCGGACGGAAGGGAGGAATCAAATAAATCATTATTATACTTGAAACGGCTTGGATGAGAATTTGTGATAATGTGTATATTCCATGTGTTCGCACACAGTGGGAATATGGATATTTTTTGAGATACTGTATTTGACACATTTTCACACTCGGCCTAATCTCATGATGTTTCTCAAAAATGGCCAAACCGATTCCACCAGAAAAACCATCCAGTTCCAAGTTGGATTGGACTGAGTTTCCAAAAATGTTTCTTGTGGATTGAAATGACTTGATGTTGTTCAAGTGGATATATATATATATTCATATATATATATATATATATATATATATATATATATATATATATATATATATATATATATATATATATATATATTATATTCATCATAGAAATATATGGAAATTATATAGCTATTTATTCGTTCCAAGAATGAAGAATATTTCAACGAGATTGGTGTCCATATCACTCCCAACCGATCTCATCACAACAATAACAGCTTTTCGAGTTTTCATTTCGAAGTTTTTGTAATGTATTTTCAATTAAAGTAATTTAAAAAAGTTCGATGAGCTATCATTGATATTTTGTTCTGATATAAACTTGTAAAGATGCACATCTCAATGATAATAATGTGAAAAACTTGTCAATATATGAATATAAGTATCATTAATAGTTATAAAACTGACGTTGATATTACTCCTAGATATGATAGATGCGATGATAAAGTCATGATGCCTAACTGATCCCGGTAGGGTTTGTAGACGTTTGAAGTAATTCAAGGTCTGTAGATGTAGACTGAGCTGACAGATTATCTTTCATTGTACATTTCTATACTTCTGAGCTCGTCTCACAACGCGAATCCCGCGTTTTACTAGTAATTTAGAATGTTTTGAGTAATTATATACAAGACCTTTAATTCAGGCACTGAATATAATACAATGTTTCTGTGGACCCACACCTGACAACAATCAGCTTGAACGACGAACATGGCCGCCGTCACCCACTATTCAATGTCGTCAGGTGAGACAACTTTACTTTTCAACACGGAGTTATATTTGTGTAAAATCTTTATTCAGATTTCTGCCCATATTTGGGTTGCCGATACGACACAGAATAATAAAAAACAACAAGATATAAAATATATAATCACAGATGAGGAAATGAAAGAATGGATAATGATTAAGAATGAAATGATGAGATAAAATGATAATAATTGAATCTTAATCAATTTAAACACGAATAAAATAATTACTAATAACAGTACAATACAACTCCACTAGCTATGTAGTGATACCAACCTTTTTCATCATAATATTATGAAGAAAGTGACCCAATTCGGGTCTTGAAAGTGAAATATTTCCGAGCTCAGTTCACGAGTCCAGCGTCCCGATTGCCTGAAGCGCAACTATCGCTTTTATATCGAACTATTTAGAAAAACAATGCTCAACAATGCTATATACACGTCACAGTAGATTTATTATATCAACAGTTGCATTTGTTTTGCACGAGAATTATAGATTGTGTAAGTGCAACAATGTCACCGGTACCGTAGCCACTCTTATCTACATCTAGTTCACGAGGGAATCTACTAAATCGCGACAGGCAATCGGGACCCTTGGCTCTGAACTGACCGCAAGAAACCACAAATGTCATCCATGTTATCAGTATGGGAGTCAGACATCTAGTTCACGAGGGAATCTACTTAATCGCGACAGGCAATCGGGACCTTTGGCTCTGAACTGACCGCAAGAAACCACAAATACTGTCCATGTTATCAGTATGTGAGTCAGCCACTCTCAACTACATCTAGTTCACAAGGGAATCCGCTAAATCGTGACAGGCAATTGGGACCTGTGGCTCTGAACTGACCGCAAGAAACCACAAATACCCTACATGTTATTAGTATGGGAGTTGAGTCACCTTCATTATATTATGATAAGTTAGGTTGCTGTCACCACATCGTGTCAACTGCGTGGTATCACAAGGTCGATGTTCCAGGACACGATGAGTGGCAGCTAGTCGGCCGTGATGGCTGCCACGGCGAAGTCCTCACAGCCCAGCCACTTGGTGTCAAGAGGCTCCGCGGCTCCAACCACCTGCAAGCAACAAGTGGACAAGTGTCAAGGTCGTGGTGTCAGGACACGACGAGTGGCAGCTAGTCGGCCGTGATAGCTGCCACGGCGAAGTCCTCACAGCCCAGCCACTTGGTGTCAAGAGGCTCCGCGGCTCCAACCACCTGCAAGCAACAAGTGGACAAGTGTCAAGGTCGTGGTGTCAGGACACGATGAGTGGCAGCTAGTCGGCCGTGATAGCTGCCACGGCGAAGTCCTCACAGCCCAGCCACTTGGTGTCAAGAGGCTCTGCGGCTCCAACCACCTGCAAGCAACAAGTGGACAAGTCACAAGGTCGTGGTTCCAGGACACGATGAGTGGCAGCTAGTCAGCCGTGATAGCTGCCACGGCGAAGTCCTCACAGCCCAGCCACTTGGTGTCAAGAGGCTCCGCGGCTCCAACAACCTGCAAGCAACAAGTGGACAAGTCACAAGGTCGTGGTTCCAGGACACGATGAGTGGCAGCTAGTCGGCCGTGATAGCTGCCACGGCGAAGTCCTCACAGCCCAGCCACTTGGTGTCAAGAGGCTCCGCGGCTCCAACCACCTGCAAGCAACAAGTGGACAAGTGTCAAGGTCGTGGTGTCAGGACACGACGAGTGGCAGCTAGTCGGCCGTGATAGCTGCCACGGCGAAGTCCTCACAGCCCAGCCACTTGGTGTCAAGAGGCTCTGCGGCTCCAACCACCTGCAAGCAACAAGTGGACAAGTGTCAAGGTCGTGGTGTCAGGACACGACGAGTGGCAGCTAGTCGGCCGTGATAGCTGCCACGGCGAAGTCCTCACAGCCCAGCCACTTGGTGTCAAGAGGCTCCGCGGCTCCAACCACCTGCAAGCAACAAGTGGACAAGTGTCAAGGTCGTGGTGTCAGGACACGACGAGTGGCAGCTAGTCGGCCGTGATAGCTGCCACGGCGAAGTCCTCACAGCCCAGCCACTTGGTGTCAAGAGGCTCTGCGGCTCCAACCACCTGCAAGCAACAAGTGGACAAGTGTCAAGGTCGTGGTGTCAGGACACGACGAGTGGCAGCTAGTCGGCCGTGATAGCTGCCACGGCGAAGTCCTCACAGCCCAGCCACTTGGTGTCAAGAGGCTCCGCGGCTCCAACCACCTGCAAGCAACAAGTGGACAAGTGTCAAGGTCGTGGTGTCAGGACACGACGAGTGGCAGCTAGTCGGCCGTGATAGCTGCCACGGCGAAGTCCTCACAGCCCAGCCACTTGGTGTCAAGAGGCTCCGCGGCTCCAACCACCTGCAAGCAACAAGTGGACAAGTGTCAAGGTCGTGGTTCCAGGACACGATGAGTGGCAGCTAGTCGGCCGTGATAGCTGCCACGGCGAAGTCCTCACAGCCCAGCCACTTGGTGTCAAGAGGCTCTGCGGCTCCAACCACCTGCAAGCAACAAGTGGACAAGTCACAAGGTCGTGGTTCCAGGACACGATGAGTGGCAGCTAGTCGGCCGTGATAGCTGCCACGGCGAAGTCCTCACAGCCCAGCCACTTGGTGTCAAGAGGCTCTGCGGCTCCAACCACCTGCAAGCAACAAGTGGACAAGTCACAAGGTCGTGGTTCCAGGACACGATGAGTGGCAGCTAGTCGGCCGTGATAGCTGCCACGGCGAAGTCCTCACAGCCCAGCCACTTGGTGTCAAGAGGCTCTGCGGCTCCAACCACCTGCAAGCAACAAGTGGACAAGTCACAAGGTCGTGGTTCCAGGACACGATGAGTGGCAGCTAGTCGGCCGTGATAGCTGCCACGGCGAAGTCCTCACAGCCCAGCCACTTGGTGTCAAGACGCTCTGCGGCTCCAACCACCTGCAAGCAACAAGTGGACAAGTGTCAAGGTCGTGGTGTCAGGACACGACGAGTGGCAGCTAGTCGGCCGTGATAGCTGCCACGGCGAAGTCCTCACAGCCCAGCCACTTGGTGTCAAGAGGCTCCGCGGCTCCAACCACCTGCAAGCAACAAGTGGACAAGTGTCAAGGTCGTGGTGTCAGGACACGACGAGTGGCAGCTAGTCGGCCGTGATAGCTGCCACGGCGAAGTCCTCACAGCCCAGCCACTTGGTGTCAAGAGGCTCTGCGGCTCCAACCACCTGCAAGCAACAAGTGGACAAGTGTCAAGGTCGTGGTGTCAGGACACGACGAGTGGCAGCTAGTCGGCCGTGATAGCTGCCACGGCGAAGTCCTCACAGCCCAGCCACTTGGTGTCAAGAGGCTCCGCGGCTCCAACCACCTGCAAGCAACAAGTGGACAAGTGTCAAGGTCGTGGTGTCAGGACACGACGAGTGGCAGCTAGTCGGCCGTGATAGCTGCCACGGCGAAGTCCTCACAGCCCAGCCACTTGGTGTCAAGAGGCTCTGCGGCTCCAACCACCTGCAAGCAACAAGTGGACAAGTGTCAAGGTCGTGGTGTCAGGACACGACGAGTGGCAGCTAGTCGGCCGTGATAGCTGCCACGGCGAAGTCCTCACAGCCCAGCCACTTGGTGTCAAGAGGCTCCGCGGCTCCAACCACCTGCAAGCAACAAGTGGACAAGTGTCAAGGTCGTGATTTTCGTAGCATGACTCAAGTTCGTTGACTGTTTGTTGTAATTTTACTTTTTGTATTTTATTATTTCATAATTTTTGTCATTATTATTATTTGTATTATTTTATATAATTTTTGTAATTTTACTTTTTTAATTTTGTTTTGTAATTGTACATTTTTCACACTTTTGGGCAGAAGTATTTCAAAATATGAGATACAGTGTTCAGGTTTTTTTTATTCAGCAATAAGCAGTTTTTTTACATTTTAAAATTGAAATTCTCAATTGATACAGTATTATATGTAATGAAAAATGTTTGGGACAGCCAGACCCTTGCATGGGGTTGGTTGTCCCATGTTATTCAGTTATTTATTTTCTTCATCAGGGAAATGATTTATGTTATGAAACATTTCATTTATAGTCACACTGTATTCTGTGTACAAGAAAAAAAA
Source organism: Brachyptera risi (assembly GCA_964007535.1). Classification (NCBI taxonomy): domain Eukaryota; kingdom Metazoa; phylum Arthropoda; class Insecta; order Plecoptera; family Taeniopterygidae; genus Brachyptera; species Brachyptera risi. Next base: position 29,672,815 of record OZ023335.1, on the reverse strand, counting down.
TGATATGACGGTGGAACTGATCCACCCGTCTCAGTAATAAAAAACAAAATAGAAACTAAAATACAATAAATCGTCGCTCAAAAAGTTCAATCGTCGTCGTCAGCGCAATCTAGACAGGCATTATTATTATTACTAGGAGAACGCTATATACGCGTTGTTAGACGAGCGTAAAGTAATAGTATGTCGACTTCTTTGCCAAACTTTTGCCTACATTCGCCAATTGGGTAACATTTTAGCTATAAATGGGTAAAAACGGCTTCGAGGGGTACCAATTTAGCACATTTCATGTTTTTTTTTTCAAAATAGCACACCCGATCAAGCTGAGAATATCCAGAAATGTGTATCAATATGTAGTTCAACTACACACAAAATTTCAATTTCTTTGAAAATAAAAATGTTTCAATTTTTTTTTCGCCGTGTTATTCTAACAAGTATTTTTGAAATTTCTAAAATTCATAAAAATAAAAGTTACCAATCGATGATACCACAAAACTATACAGCTCTAAGCTAGATGAGGATGCATGATAGAAAAAAGTTTCAAGTTGATAGCTGTAGTCGTTTGACCTGTGGAGAACTGACAAAAAAACATAAAAACGAACACCAATTTTTTTCAGTATGTCAAATTGAATCCTCGCTAAAGCTCGTCTAATTACTATTATTAGACGAGCTTTAGCGATGATTCAATTTGACATACTGAAAAAAATTGGTGTTCGTTTTTATGTTTTTTTTTTTTTTTTTTTTTTTTTTTTATGTTTTTTTGTCGGTTCTCCACAGGTCAAACGGCTACAGCTATCAACTTCAAACTTTTTTTCGTCATGGTTCCTCATCTAACTTAGATCTGTATAGTTTTGTGGCATTATCGGGTGGTAACTTTTTTTTTTATGAATTTTAGAAATTTCAAAAATCCCCGTTAGAATAACCCGGAGGAAAATACTTGAAAAATCAAAATTTTTCAAGACCTCTCAAATTTTCGCCGAATATAAAGGAAACTATTAAGCACATTTTGAGAGATTTTTCGCATCAATCGGATGAGAAATAACGAAGAAAACGCATTTATAAAGCATTTTCCCATCAATTTAGGCTATTACGGGAACCAATTAAATCTATAGCAAGAATGTGTCACCAATTAATTCAAAACGATTGAAATGAATGAAGAGGAAGGCCGTGACATAACTGATTCTCGTAAGGTTTTTGAACGTTTGGAGTGATCCAAGGTCTGTAGATGTAGATTGGGTTGACAAATTATTTTTCATTCTAGATTTCTATACCCCTATAAGCTCGTCTAACAACGCGCATCCCGCGTTTTCCTAGTTATTATTATCACTAGGAAAACGCGGGATGCGCGTTGTTAGACGAGCTTAGGGGTATAGAAATCTAGAATGAAAAATAATTTGTCAACCCAATCTACATCTACAGACCTTGGATCACTCCAAACGTTCAAAAACCTTACGAGAATCAGTTATGTCACGGCCTTCCTCTTCATTCATTTCAATCGTTTTGAATTAATTGGTGACACTTGTTGCTATAGATTTAATTGGTTCCCGTAATAGCCTAAATTGATGGGAAAATGCTTTATAAATGCGTTTTCTTCGTTATTTCTCATCCGATTGATGCAAAAAATCTCTCAAAATGTGCTTAATAGTTTCCTTTATATTCGGCGAAAATTTGAGAGGTCTTGAAAAATTTTGATTTTTCAAGTATTTTCCTCCGGGTTATTCTAATGAGGATTTTTAAAATTTCTAAAATTCATAAAAAAAAAAGTTACCACCCGATAATACCACAAAACTATACAGATCTAAGTTAGATGAGGAACCATGACGAAAAAAAGTTTGAAGTTGATAGCTGTAGCCGTTTGACCTGTGGAGAACCGACAAAAAAACATAAAAACAAAACAAAAAAAAAAAAAAAAACATAAAAACGAACACCAATTTTTTTCAGTATGTCAAATTGAATCCTCGCTAAAGCTCGTCTAATTATTGTTACGCCCGTAACTTTGTGTACATGATTTGTATGACCCCTGCTGGCAAGCGATCTGCGCAGCTCACCCAAACTTCTTCAAAATAAAGTCAAGTTATAACCTCCACGTTCTTACATGTGTAAAAAAAGTAGGGTTATGTTTACTCGTGACAACCAGCCCCAATGCACATTAGGAGAAGAAACATGTAATATTTCATTATTACAAACGAGATCAGACGATTTGAATTGGAGAAATATGTTGAGAGAATATTAGTATTAATGATCAAATAAATACTTCTGGATATAAATATTTTAGTTATTAATTATAAGCAAAACACTAAGAACAGCGAAATTTACTTACCAACAAAAAAAAAACACATAAAAAGGCGCCAAATGCTGAAAAATCGTGAAAGGGCGGTGAAATTTGAGCAGTAGTTCAACTTTTTTCTACTGCAGCGCCACTGACTGACCAAACAATTATTTGATCGGTAAAAGTAGAGATATCAGCTCTGTGACAACCAAACCCTGTGACAACCAAACCCCTCCTCCCCTACGACGACGACCTCGAGCGGATTTCACCTGAACCCAAGCTACATCCGGCCATTCCGCATGCGATTTGCTGCGGTGCGAGCACAAAGTCGAGTAGAGTTGAACTTGTGCGACAGAACCACGCACCATCACGCAGTCTCCGCTGATTGGTCAATAATTCAAAATGGCCGATATCGCTCGCGCATGCCGTTGAGCGATATGTTCATATAAGGCCAGCTTTACAGATAGGGAAATGTCACGTGTCTCACCGAGTTGTTGCTGACCAGCAGCTTGTAGTAGAGCGAGTCCTGGAAGAAGTGAGTGTAGACACCTGTCGACAGCTGGACCGCTGACGTCACACCGTCCGGGACACCCAGCCACGAGCCGTGGATCGAGCGGGGGTTCTTGCCGCTGATCGGAGGCGACCGGGTCGGACGGTACGTCCAGAACTCGCCGTCTGGAACACAAACAGCCGTCTGAGAGGCTTTGGAGGACAGGGGGGGGGGGGTGGTGCCGGGGGGGGAGGGCTGGACAGCTCGCCCCATAGGCCTAGCTATAACCACTGACCCCTCAAAACAATTTATAATTCAAATTGCTATCATTCAATTGAAGTGTAATTTAATACTCTGAATTGATATAATTTAATATTATACATATATTATATATTACAAATATATATATATATATATATATATATATGTGTGTATATATATATATATATATATATATATATATATATATATATATATATATATATATATATATATATATATATATATGTGTGTTATTATATATATATATATATATATATATATATATATATATATATATATATATATATATATATATATATATATATATATATATGTATGTATATATATATATATATATATATATATATATATATATATATATATATATATATATATATATGTATATATATATATATATATATATAAATATATATATATATATATATATATATATATATATATATATATATATATATATATATATATATATATATGTGTGTATATATATATATATATATATATTTTTTTTTTTTTTTTTTTTTTTTTTTATACATACATATATATATATATATATATATATATATATATATAGAGAGAGAGAGAGAGAGAGAGAGAGAGAGAGAGAGAGAGAGAGAGAAATATATTTATATATTTTTTTTTTCATTTATATTGGGTTTTAACGACCCTCTATACTGATGGCTACGATCTATTGGCGTCGGTGAATGATGAATGAGATGATGGAATGATGAGATGAGAGGTTATTTTATTATGTGTTGTTGGATAGTATTTGGATGGTGGGAAGGAGTCGGTCGTGGCCTGTTGTTGAGGAACCATCCCAGTATCAACCTGAACGACAGAGGGAAACCACTAAAGACCCTTGTCAGGATGGTCGACCATGGCGTTAATCGAACCCCAGTGTACTAAATGACGGTTCAGTGTGCTAGCCATTCGACCACTCATCCAATTATCTGATGGTCTGAAGGGAAATTTTCCGTCAGGGTTATTCCACAGCCATGTATGATTACAACATAAACAGTTCAAGATAAGAAAATAAATAAATGCACACTGATTTAAATACGTCATGGGAAGCAACTTGTTGTGAGAATCCATGAGGAGAGGTCAAAGGTTGTAAATGGGAAACCAGATATTTCTGTCTCGCCATGGATTGTGATCCACACATTAAATAGCCCAATGTGATATTGTTAATCAGACGAGCTTTAGCGAGGATTCAATTTGACATACTGAAAAAAATTGGTGTTCGTTTTTATGTTTTTTTTTTTTTGTGTTTTTTTTTTGTTTTTTTGTCGGTTCTCTCCAGGTCAAACGGCTACAGCTATCAACTTCAAACTTTTTTTCATCATGGTTCTTCGTCTAATTCAGATCTGTATAGTTTTGTGGCATTATTGGGTGGTAACTTTCATTTTTATGAATTTTAGAAATTTCAAAAATATTCAGCGGAATAACACGGCGGAAAAAAAAAATGTTTTTATTTAAAAAATAATGAAATTTTGTTTGAAGTTGAATCACATTTTGATACACATTTCTGGAAATTCTCAGCTCGATCAGGTCGGCCATTTTGAAGAAAAAACATAAAATGTGCCAAATTGGTACCACTCGAAGCAATTTTTACACATTTGACTGTGATTCGGTCAAATTGATACGGTGATAAAATGATTGACATTTGACATTTGATTGAATGTGGTGAGCCAGAACATGCACCTACCCTTGAAGAAGTAGACCTTGCCCGAACACCTGAACGCTATTCTCACGTCGTTCGGAACCCCCGGGAAGTCGTCTGCTATCTTCCTAGGGAAGCCGGGCAGCGGCTGTTGCCTGTCGTATTGCCAGTACTCGGAACCCTTGAAGAAATAGGTCACGTGGTCCGTGTAGTTGGTGAAGGCCGCGTTGATTCCGCCCGGCAGTCCCGGCCAGAAGTCTGAGATCCGGCCCGGTAGCTCCTCCAGTTGCACGTACACCTCGCCAGAGGCGCTCGGCACCAGTGTCCAGTAGTCGTCGCCTGGAGGCAGCCAATCGGGGCGTGAGGCCGTGCATGGGGGCGTGTACTTCCGGTTACTTATATATGGGCTTCACCTCGAAACGGCGGCCATGTTTGTGTTTCAACTGCCAGTTGAAACTACTCGCACATTGGTGAGTCAATTGGAATAAATTTGGAATAAATTCCATAAAGTCAATCAGGAACATTGACCATATATATATATATATATATATATATATATATATATATATATATATATATATATATATATATATATATATATATATATATATATATATATATATATATATATATATATATATATATATATATATATATATATATATATATATATATATTTGTATATTATATCAATGTGTACGAGGGTATGAGAGAGAGAGAGTATGAAAGTAAGAGAGAGAGAGAGATAGTATGAGAGTAAGACAGTACGAGAGTGTACCTTTGAAGACGTAGATCGTGTCGTTGGGCGCACCGCCACTGAAGATCGTGTCAAAGGTCGGGTCGTCACACAGTTTCTGCGAGGGACAAACAAAGACATCGGACAAACTGAATTATCTTCCATTTAATTTTAATAACATCGAAACTTGATACAAAATCATTGTTCCCCAATTAAGACTGAGGATGAAAGATAGGATCGTTTGAACGGGGCACCACAAGGGCGTTCTTATCACCCCATTTCATTTATTCAAAACCAATGTACTTCAACACCAGGACTGCGCTGTCTGTGACCATAATATTCCGCCGCAGATAAAAATCTTTCAGTTTCCGAAAGTCCGGAACAGATTATAAGTAAAAACCGTTTCTGTGATATATCCGGACATTATCAGCATTGGTATCAAGAGTGAACAAAACACACGAATGTTGATATCTTCCACTTTGAAATAAGTCTCTAAAAAATAATCGAATAATCGAATAATCGAATAATCGAATAATCGAATAATCGAATAATCGAATAATCGAATAATCGAATAATCGAATAGTCGAATAATCGAATAATCAAATAATGAATAATCGAATAATCGAATAATCGAATAATCAAATAATGAATGATCGAATAATCGAATAATCGAATAATCAAATAGTCGAATAATCGAATAATCAAATAATGAATAATCGAATAATCGAATAATCGAATAATCGAATAATCAAATAATGAATGATCGAATAATCGAATAATCAAATAATCGAATAATCGAATAATGAATAATCGAATAATCGAATAATCGAATGATCGAATAATCGAATGATCGAATAATCGAATAATGAATTATCGTGCCATGAATCGTTTGTAACTATGTGCATTTTCAATGCAGATTCAGTTTAAGCTTGGCATACACAAGTGTTCTCAACTGATCCGATATTGTATAGTTTTGAGGCGATATCGGTTTCAACACTTTTGAGACAACTCATCTTGGAATTTTCAAGAACCCCATAAGAATAACCCAGAGGAAAAAATTCATGAAAAATATTTACTTCGAGGGAGTTCAAAATCTCATGGTATTTCAATATAATGATGATACACATTACCGAGTTTACAGTCGAATCGGATCAGTCGTTTTGATATAAAAAAATATATAATTTAATGTTTTCAAACCACTCAAAGCTGGACCAACTATATCCGAACAAAAAGTGTCACCAAGTGACGTCTCGCAGTCTCCTCCCCCATTTATGTCACAAAATCTTAACATCCAATCGACAGGGCTGTTAGGACTGAAGTGAAATTCAAGTATTCAATCAGGGTATCTCCAAATCATCACAAATGATTTAAATCTAAATGACCAACTGGTGAAGCCACGCCCATTCCGAGTCGCCAATTAATTGGAAGTGATTGAAACAAGGTTTTCCGTATCATTGAAGAAATTAATCAGGAAATACTATGGCAGTGTTGTGATGGTTTGGATCTCAAGGTGGATATATGTATATATATATATATATATATATATATATATATATATATATATATATATATATATATATATATATATATATATATAGGCCTATATACATATATAACCAATCCAAAGATATGAGTTGATATGTTCCAGCTCATCCATCAACGCGGCAACATGTAATGTGTTTTCCTCGCTATCCTGACTGTGGGTACCTCTCTGATGGCGCCCGTGTGGCCGAGGGCGAGGGCAGCTACCAGCAGCAAGGACCTCTGCACGCCAAACATCTTGGTGTACAGGCTGGACGTTAAACCTGCAAACAAACCAAGGCAGACGTCTTCAGTATTACACCCTTCATTGCGTCCGGAAAAAAAAATTAAAAATCAATTATTCAATCAAAACTTTAAAATCTAAAATTCAATATATAAATTATATTATAAATTTCAAATTCTAAATTATGGCTTTATTATAAATTACTAGGAAAACGCGGGATGCGCGTTGTTAGACGAGCTTAGGGGTATAGAAATCTAGAATGAAAAATAATTTGTCAACCCAATCTACATCTACAGACCTTGGATCACTCCAAACGTTCAAAAACCTTACGAGAATCAGTTATGTCACGGCCTTCCTCTTCATTCATTTCAATCGTTTTGAATTAATTGGTGACACTTGTTGCTATAGATTTAATTGGTTCCCGTAATAGCCTAAATTGATGGGAAAATGCATTATAAATGCGTTTTCTTCGTTATTTCTCATCCGATTGATGCGAAAAATCTCTCAAAATGTGCTTAATAGTTTCCTTTATATTCGGCACAAATTTGAGAGGTCTTTAAAAATTTTGATTTTTCAAGTATTTTCCTCCGGGTTATTCTAATGGGGATTTTTGAAATTTCTAAAATTCATAAAAAAAAAAGTTACCACCCGATAATGCCACAAAACTATACAGATCTAAGTTAGATGAGGACCCATGACGAAAAAAAGTTTGAAGTCGATAGCTGTAGCCGTTTGACCTGTGGAGAACCGACAAAAAAACATGAAAACAAAAAACAAAAAAAAAAAAAAAAAAAAAAACATAAAAACGAACACCAATTTTTTTCAGTATGTCAAATTGAATCCTCGCTAAAGCTCGTCTAAAAATTATTTATAAATTGTATCATATTATAAGAGAAATTTAATGATTATGATAATAACAAAATTAACAAAGTAAGAAAAATAATGCGCAATGGAAATAAAATGATAAATCGAAGCAAAAAACCTGTGAAGATCCTCTTAGGTTGAGTAAAACGATACCATATATAAACTTGTTGTGTCCAAAATATCCACAAAATCGCACACCATTTGAATATACAATAACAAAATACAGATACAAAATGAAAATACTATGATCTAGAAGGCTGTAAAGTTGATGAATCAAAACTTGTAAAGATCCTTGAAGGGCCAGTAAAAACATGATATATATATATATATATATATATATATATATATATATATATATATATATATATATATATATATATATATATATAAATTGGTTGTCAAAAACAAATTTTCTAAAAAATGTTACACCATTTGAATATACTATTACAAAATGAAAATATCATAATATGATATTGGGACAAAAAATAAAATAAGAAGATAATAAAAGATGAAAGTACATACAAAAGATGCAAGATACAAGATGTCAGATAAAAATACACGTCACAAATATTATATATTGAACTTACTTGTAATGATCAACAGGCTGTTGTATCTACTGTGCCTCCTTGCTTGCTTCTCTCGCGACTATCACTTCCTCCCGGCAGCCACCTCGACCTGTGACCTTGACTGTTTTCCTCCTACCAGTTGCACGTGACAGGCCGTGACCTCTGACCTGACCCTGACCTCGTGGGGCCGCCTGCTCGGCCGGCACAAGTCCACTCTATACACCCTGCCTGCCTGCCTGCCTGCCTGCAGCTACACGTCGGGCTGCCGGTAACTGCATGTATTCTTACACACATACATTGTTAGCTTTACAACTAGAATAATAATAATATTAGTTATTATTGAGGATTGATTAGCAAGTGATATGAGGAATGATAGATATATCGTATGCACATCATTTTAAATATGATGGAATTGATCTATATATATATAAATATTTGAGGGAAAAAAAAAATATATATATATATACATATTTATATATATATATACATATTTATATATATATATACATATTTATATATATATATATACATATATATATATATATATATATATATATATATATATATATATATATATATATATATATATATATATATATATATATATATATATATATATATATATATATATATATATGTATATATATATATATATATATATATATATATATATATATATATATTTATATATATATATATATATTCATTTACAGATATATGTATATATATATATATATATATATATATATATATATATATATATATATATATATATATATTCATATATATATATCTTTATTATTATTTACAGATATATGTATATATATATATATATATATATATATATATATATATATATATATATATATATATATATATATATTCATATATATATATCTTTATTATTATTTATATATTCTTTTATATATTCATATTTCATAGATCATAGAGATCATAGATTCATATTCATCGAAATTGTTGGACTTGTTGAACTTGTTCACATTCAGAGAAAAATAAATCTGTAAATATTTTCTTCCTAAATTTTCCCTTCCATTCAAATGTAATGAAGTTTTTAGAAACTTTGAGATGATACCTCTCTGAAATGGTTCGACCGATGTAACCCAAAACCATACAGTTCCTAGCTGCATGAGTCTGCGTATACGCGGAAAAAGTTCCATGTTTATCAGTCAAACCGTGCGACCTGTGCAGTGCTTACAAACAAACAAACGGAAAAACAATAAACACAGACAAAGCTCCATTCGTTCATCTTATGAGCTATAGTAAGAGACAGTACATGAAGTAGAATGCTTGGGAATCATTATCAACATATAAATATGTTTCCACTCATTATGACGTCACTATGTAATAATTACTTCACTACGTATTACTATACACTATACGTCACTAATACGTCACTATGTATTATGATCTTTCTTTTATTGGGCTTTAACGACGCACTGTAATGATTACTAAGATCTATTGGCGTCGGATGAATGATCAATGAGATGATGGGATGATCAGATGAAGGTTTTTATGGGTAGTGGGAAGGATAGTGGGAAGGAAGCGGTCGTGGCCTATATTATAGGAACCATCCCGGCATTAGCCTAGACTACAGAGGGAAACCACGAAAAACCCCTGTAAAGATGGACGGTGGCGGGGATCGAACCGGGTCCGATAAGTCCCTTCACCTCCCGGATCACACGAAGCAAGTGAGCTAACCACTCAGCTACTGTGCCGGTATATTATGATAATTTAGACTATTTATGACCATTTATTATTGACTTTATTATTATCATAGTATTATGAGAGATTTCATACTTTTCTTCTTTCTAATTCTGATTCATATCCTTTATTTGATATTATCCTGAGTGCAAACACAAGGTTTCTTTCTTGCACTCAGTATTGTATTTCCTATTAAACTAGTATATTATTATAGCTTTATAGTACTCTTATTATAACTGTGTTGTTATACACTGAGAAAACGCTATACATGCGTTGTTAGACGAGCGTAAAGTAATAGTATGTCGACTTCTTTGCCAAACTCTTGCCCAAATTTGCCAATTGGGTGACATTTGAGTTATAAATGGGTAAAAACGGCTTCGAGTGATACCAATTTAGCATATTTCATGTTTTTTTTTTTCAAAATTGCTGACCCGATCAAGCTGAGAATTCTTAGAAATGTGTATCAAAGTGTAATTCAACTCCACACAAAATTTCATTTTTTTTGAAAATGAAAATATTTTTATTATTTTCCCGCCGTTTCATTCTAACGGGTATTTTTGAAATTTCTAAAATTCATAAAAATAAGAGTACCATTCGATAATGCCACAAAACTTTACAGATCTAAGTTAGATGAGGAACCATAACGGGAAAAAGTTGATAGCTGTAGCCGTTTGACCTGTGGAGAACCGACAAAAAAACATTTAAAAAAAAAACATAAAAACGTATACACCAATTTTTTTCAGTATGTCAAATTGAATCGTCGCTGAAGCTCGTCTGATAAGTGTTTGATTGTTTAGTTTTCAGGATAATTCAGGATCATTTAGGATCATTCAGGATCGTTCAGGATGAGCTGTTCGTGGTTGACCGTGGCACTAGCTGCCGTGGTAGCAGTCAGCACCGTGTCTAGCGCACCGGCTGCCATGACGGACGTGGACGCTTACGTGAGTCTGAACAAGTAAAGCCATGAATGCATTTAAACCATGCTATCAACTGGTAACATCAGTATTTATTTATTTCATAGTAATACAAATTGTACAAGTAAATACAAAAAAATACATTATACAATAAATATTTTCTACGTACATAACTAAAAAGTTTAAGACTTATAATTAGGTATTGAAATTTGTCATCACAATAAAGTGAAATAATGAATATTTATTTAATAACAGATAGGATAGTATGTTAGAACGGAATATACATCTGCAGTTTCTTGCTCTTTCAAAATCTATTATATTTTAAAATATAATATCTGGGGTGGTAAGATCGCCCTTGTGGTGCCCCGTCCAAACGATCCCATCTTTCATCCATAGCCTTAACTGGGGAACAATGATTTTTTATCAAGTTTCGATGTTATTAAAAAAAAAAAAAAGATTAAAATGCATGTGAAATTGAAAATTCTTTTATTCTGAGTTTAAAAGCATGTCTTGATCAGGTAGAGTTTTTTCAATTTTTTTGGTAGACTATGAAAAATATGTGTTCCAGCATAGTTAGGATCGCTATGACTCTATATAATAGAACTATGAACCATGTATATATTTTTGGTGATGAATTTTGAACGGTATGAGATATCAAAATTCTTGTACCGAAAAAACACATATATTTCTAATACCTTTGAGATGGTCCAAGTTAAAACTCGTACTGCATAATTGCCAAGCGTATTTAGCGGAAAAAATGTTCAAAGCAGGGTTTCCAGTTTCGATTTGTTTCTTGTCGTCCGACACGATTCTCCCAACTGGCCAATCACGAGCCAGTATTCACCTAAACAACATGGCGGTTCACGACACCGTTTCGGTACCGATTTGGTGTCGTAATTATTGACTCAACTTCTACTTTCGTCGGCCGAAATTACGATTTTACCGGAAGTTACACTCACATTCTTCACATTCGAAGAAGCCTGTGAGTTTAAAGGTAATGGAGGCTATGGCCATGACGTCACAAAAACGTTAACAATAACCGTACCGATATCGCGTCTGACGACAAAAAAAAATCGGAACTGGAAACCCTGCTTTAGTCGTATATACGCTTGACAATTTCACAACATGAGTCATATAGTTTCATTTCTCATACCATCTTGGAGGTATTAAAAATATCTGAGTTTCCTTCGTATCAAAATTTCAATATTTCATACCGTTCAAAAGTTATCACCAAAAGACTAATGTTTCGCTAAATCGAGCTTAGCTTGTACGAATAACATGTGTTCTCCATTCCAAATAGCTCTGATAAAACAAAGCACTCGATCTGTTATCTCTCACAGAACTACTTGATGCAGTACGGGTACGCAGGCGCCAAGACGACTGTTCCGCGCATGAGCAGAGAGATGGCCGACTTTCAGAAGCGCATGGGGCTGCCCGCCACAGGTAGGTCTACACTGGGCCATGTGTCCGGCGCCGGTAGCTCGGTTAGAACTAGGACTAGGTGGGAGAGGTAGAACTGAAACTTAGTAGAACAAGTATAACTAAAACTAGGTAGAACAAGTAGAAATGGAGCTTGGTAGTTTATGTGGAACTAGAACTAGGTGGGAGAGGTAGAACTGAAACTAGGTAAAAACTAGTTACAACAAGTAGAAATGGAGCTTGGTAGAATATGTGGAACTAGAACTAGGTAGGAGGGGTAGAACTGAAACTTAGTAGATCATGTATAACTAAAACTAGGTAGAATATGTATAACTAAACGTCTTCAGCGACTTTTATACTTGTCAGCAAAGTCATGAGCATTCTTGAAGGAATAAACCAGACCGTGGCAGTTTTTTGTGACCTTTCTGAGACGTTCAATTCCTTACAACACGATTGTGTTCTGGGCAAGCTTCAGTGTTGTGCCATTACCGGTCTTGCAGGATGTTGGTTCTCGTCTTATACTCAACTGGGAGGTTACAAAAGGTGGTGATATCTGATAATGGACATTCACACTGGTAATCTCTGTCGTGCGGGGTACTTCAAGGTTCTATCTTAGGTCCCTTGCTCTTTTTGCTGGCGGTCAACAATTTGGGTCCTTTAAGTCTACTCACTCACTCACTCAACCATCTGTGCGCATGTGCGTGAACACTCAGTCTCTTTCCCCACGAGCAACCATGAGCTTCAGTCGACCCGAGGGACAAACCTTATCAAACAACAATTCTGCCGACTCGAAATGACATCGCAGGGAGTGGAACAAAGGGTCGCAGTTTTTACAACAAATTACCAGAGACACTTGAACGCACTGAGGAAAACCATATTTTTAAACAACTACTTGAAGAGGTTTTTACTGAACACTCATTTTACTCTATTGATGATTTTGTGAAGCATACATTTTAGTATGCTTCTAGTAGTTCTACTTTTTGAAAATTTGACTATTCTTGACAACATTTACACAGTGTACATTTGAAATGTACCAACCGTAGACAAATGGCTAAAAAATGAATGAATGAAAATGAATAAAACCAGGTAGAACATTTGGAACTAAAACTAGGAAGGACAGGTAGAGCTGAAACTGGGTAGAACAGGTAGAACTTAAACTGGTTAGAACGGGTAGAACTGAAACTTGTACTGGGTATAAACTGGGTTGAACGTGTCTCAGGTGCGCTGGACAAGGCAACGCGGGAGATGATGTCGAGGCCACGCTGCGGTTTTCCCGACAAGACTGAGGACTACGCCTTTGCCGGCGACAAACCGAGGCAGTTCGTCGTCAACACAGGTCAGTCAACACTGGTCAGTCAGTCAACACGGGTCAGTCAGTCAACACGGGTCAGTCAGTCAACACGGGTCAGTCAACACGGGTCAATCAGTCAACACGGGTCAGTCAGTCATCACGGGTCAGTCAGTCAACACGGGTCAGTCAGTCAACACGGGTCAGTCAGTCAACACGGGTTAGTCAGTCAACACGGGTCAGTCAGTCAACACGGATCAGTCAGTCAACACAGGTCAGTCAGTCAACACAGGTCAGTCAACACGGGTCAGTCAGTCAACACGGGTCAGTCAGTCAACACGGGTCAGTCAGTCAACACGGGTCATCGTGACAATCTTGTTTGTTATGTGTGTTCTTCACACTGCCTTTGCGCACGTTCGCGCGGTGGCAGTTGTTCTTATCTTCTAATTCTTCTCTTAAACTCTTCAATACTCTCAATAAAATTATCTCTTCGGTGACTTTATTATCTCGTAACATCCGAGACTCTTCACAAAAAAAAAAACCTGATAGATCGCTAGAACGACAATGGTTCCCACTAACCTGTATACTTCAACATCTATAAAAGCGTTCCCATTGACCTTGAAGTTTCTGTCGGCCTCCAGAAGGAAGACGCTGGAAGCGCTACAACCTGACTTACCGCAACAACAACGTGGCTCGAACCCTGGGGAAGTCCCAGATCGACGCGGCGCTGACCGAGGCGTTCCGTCTCTGGTCGTCCGTCACCCCGCTCACCTTCACCCCCCTGGCCACCGGGCCGGTCGACATCGACATGAGCTTCGTGGCCGGTGACCATGGCGACGGGGCGCCCTTCGACGGGCAGGGTCGGGTGCTCGCGCATGCGTTCCTGCCGGTCAAGTCCAAGACGCACTTTGACGACGACGAGACTTGGACTTACAAATCTGCGCGCTATGATGGTGAGGATTTATTAGACGAGCTTTAGCGAGGATTCAATTTGACATACTGAAAAAAATTGGTGTTCGTTTTTATGTTTTTTTTAATGTTTTTTTGTCGGTTCTCCACGGGTCAAACGGCTACAGCTATCAACTTCAAACTTTTTTCATCATGGTTCCTCATTTAACTCAGATCTGTATAGTTTTGTGGCAATATCGGATGCTAACTTTTTCTTATGAATTTTAGAAATTTCAAAAATACCCATTAGAATAACACTGCGGGAAAAAAAGAAAATATTTTTCTATTTTCAAAAAGAAATGAAATTTTTCGTGAAGTTGGATTACATTCTGATACACATTTATGAAAACTTTCAGCTTGATCGGGTGAGCCATTTTTAAGAAAATCCATAAAATGTGCTAAATTGGTACCACTCGAAGCAGTTTTTACCCATTTCTTACTTAAATGTCACCCAATTGGCGAATGTAGGCAAAAGTTTGGCAAAAAAGTTGACATACTAGGGGCTACTATCCGCTCGTCCAACAACGCATATATGGCGTTTTCCTAGTTAGGATCCATACACGGTCAGGATCTAGTATTTAGTATCTATTTATTCATTTACAACTTGAGAATGCAAAGGAATTTTTCGGTGGTTGCAAGAAATTGTTCGATTCATTTATACGGCTGTTCGTTTCACTCTCTGATTGTTCTACGCAAGAAGGAGTAATGGCCGACGTTTTTTCTATATCTTGGGAACATGATTTTTTTGTGGTTATTTTTGCCAATAAATGTTGGTTGTCGGAGTAAATTTGTGATTCCTACCCAAGCTGGTTTACATTCAACTGCTTTTCTCAGGCACTTGAGGCTAGCATATTTCCTTCTCTGAGCTAGATATTCCCATTCATGACTCTTCTGTGCATCACTGATGCTGAGGCTTGGATGATTGTCTAGTTTATTCCGAATGCGGTGGTGGTCTATTAGGATTCTAGCTTCGTGAGGGTTCACGAGGATCCGCACAAAGTAAGAATTTTCTAGAATCCGTGCATGATGGGGATTTTCTTTTTTTTTTTTTTAATAACATCGAAACTTGATACAAAATAATGTTCCCCAATTAAGGCTATGGATGAAAGATAGGATCGTTTGGACGGGGCACCACAAGGGCGATCTTACCACCCCATTTTGATTATTTAAAACTAACGAACTTCAACACCAGGACTGCGCTGTCTGTGACCATAATTTTTCGCCGTAGATAAAAGTCTTTCAGTATAAACACACGAATGTTGATATCTTCCACTTTGAACTAAGTCTCTTGGGCAATGATCACTTCTTTCCATTGACAGCAGATGTAAAATTGATCATCATACAAAATGAACAAATTAAATTAGTGATAGGCCTATAATGTTATAATTAGGCCTATCGCTCTACTAATTAATGGTCTGGGCCAATTAGTACTTCATCCAAGCATTTGCTTCGAGGACTGAGGGAAACCACGAAAAACCACGTCAGGATGGATAAAAAAAGGTGTTTGTTGGTCTTGAGCTTTATCTTCCAACTTCTTCTCTTCTTGTAGAAATTTCTGATTATTCTTTATTTATTATTCCTGATTTTCTTATGGAATTTCTATCATAGTTTACACAGCCACAATCCATAACTTTGGCTGAACGATATTTGATTTAAATTGTGCCGTAGGTGTAGATGAAGACGTGAAACTAGCATTAAAAAGATGTGTGAAGCCATAGCTTGGATGACTGTCAGAGAAAGAATAGTACTGAGCATGCTAACATTTATTTTTAGAATAGCAAAATGGTTAGCTCCACAATACCTTTGTAACAAATTGGAATTTAGTACCTTAAAGTATAATCTGACAAATAAATCATGTGCAAAAATCAATAGATCTAGAAATATTTTCGTAGATAATTCAATCTTCACCAAAGGAATAAGAATTTACAATAGAATACCCAAACAAATAAGAGATGCAAATAATCCAGAGGTATTCAGAAGAGGTTGTTGGAGACTAATAAAAGAAGGTGAACTAGTTCCCAATAAGAGAGAGATAGTAAGATACTGGGATATTCTATAGAATGTTGAGAGGTGTATGTGATTTGTGGCAATGTTAATCTACAATTTATAACTATTATATGACTTTTACTGTATTTTATGTTGACTACAATTGTATCAAGAATAGCAAATTTCTGCTAATAATAAAGATACTACTACTACTACTACTACTAAGACTTTTTGATCGTGACATCGCATGGGTTTGTTCACGCTCTTGGACTAGAACGAGGAACAATGCAAGGAGCCGTCATGTACCCGATGAATTGTCCACGCTCTTGAAGTAGAACGAAGTACAATGCAAGGCTCTATCAATGTACCCCATGTATTCTCACCAGCCTGACTTTTGATTGTGTCTGATGATAATAGAGCCGTGTTGTGTCGTAGGTAGGGACCTGTTGAACGTGGCAACGCACGAGTTCGGCCATGCTCTGGGGCTGGAGCACAGTGATGTGCAAGGAGCTGTCATGTACCCGATGTATTCTCACAAGACTGACTTCAAGCTACACGAGGACGACATCGAGGGCATAACGGTGAGAACCATGGCACTTGGAAGTTTACAATATTCAACATTGTTACAAATGTCATGATATAGTCTGACTCACCATGCAATGTCGAGTAAGTGTTGCTTTCTCATCGATCAGCCTAACATGCTGAATAGGTGAACATGTCAATCATAGCTACAACAGCAGCAAATAAACTCTTCTCTCCTACATTTTGAGGACAAGTTTGTGATTTGTGACTATGTAAGGGTTATTGTGAGACTTTGCTAAATCTGAGAACATATTCATGTACACCTGTGTGGATATAATCAAATATCATTCATCATTAACCTCATATGTTACTCAAGTGATATCCATTATCACAATACTAGAAATTCCGATAAGTTATATTCAGAAGGTAAAAATAAAAGTAGCACTCAGAAATCAATCTTATATAGTGGATTTAGATTATATAATAAATTAGAACCAAAAGTAAGAAACCTCAAAAATTTAATTTCGTTTAGAAAAGAATGTATAAAATTTGTCAAAACAGAATTTCCTATATCGTAATATATTTAATCTTGAAATCTTATATTTCTGTAACTAATTCTCACCAATGTTTCATTATTAATTATCAATAATTCTGATGTGTATTCTTAATTGAGCTCAAATTTTCCCAAAGTAATGTTCCTAAATACTTATGTTTATACCTACATGTCATTATTAGGCCTATATTATATTATCATGTATTATTATTATTTACTGTAACGTGCCAATAGCTGAAAATGCTAAATAAACAATCTATCTATCTATCTATCTATCAAAGTCTTATATAGGAATTGAGTGAATTTAGGTATGATATAATGTGAGTAGATTGTAGCTGTGTATGAATCCAATGAAGTCTTCAGAGAGTTGATTGACACATGCATTTACCTATCTTATCGCCGGACAATAGTCAAGCAAACTCCAAAGATATCCGACACTTGCTGCAGATTGGTGAAACGGACTACACTTCAGTCCATATGCTAGTTCACTATTGTGGCAAAACGAGGATCTATTTCCTCTCAACGGCTATATTATTGTTATCATGAGGATCAAGTTACGTTTACTCCCCTGCTTTGTGCTGGGGATGCAACATGCAAAATATAATATAATATAAATATAAAATATAAAATAGGATGCAAAATACGTTTACTGTTGAAAGCTGTGACGACTTCTTAGTTAAGGCCCGTTTTCATGGCTCGCGGCAGGCGTTTTTTCTCCTGGCCAATCAGAATGAATGAAATCCCTACCGCTTGCACTTGTTGCTCTCTACCGTGAGACATGGAATAAATTTAACTTTGGAAAAAATTCGCCGCGGTTAAATATACCCTCACTCATACAAGTGGTCATACAAGTGGTAGGGTTATGTCGGAATATTACTTCCAAAACAGTACTTTTCAGATATACACCATGATGGTTCTTGCGTGCCACGTAATACGATACTAAAAATCACTTGACCGCCTGAATTGAACAAGAATTACATATTTAAATAAATTGGACAAATCTCGAAGTGAGTGCGAAGAAACGCGACTATGTGAACAGGGCGGACGGCAGGCGTTTTTTTAACCGCTTGCCGCCTGCCGCTTGCCGCGAGCTATGAAAACGGTCCTTTAGACTTCAAATTGTGGTTATTTTATTACGAGAAAATCTTCAAACTTTCATCAAATGTATCCAGTCAAACTATATGAGCTTCTTAATACTGCTGGACCATTGATTACCAGATAGCACTGGCGATAACTGATGTAATATCTCATGCTGAACGGTTTATGAATAACAGTCGACAAGTTGTCAAGTGAACAAAACTTTCCATTCCACTGTGAGTCAGAGAGCATGTTTCTTCCAGAAAAGATAAACAAAGCCCATCTCTTTGTTTATTCAAAGAGATTATTCTATCTATAATTTCTATAAATTTATATTTGCATATTATTTATATTATTAATATTATATGATTTATGAGAATCAAGAATAAAATGATTTAAAATTGAATTGATTGAATTGATTGAATTGATCGAATTGATTGAATTGATTGAATTGATTGAATTGATTGAATTGATTGAATTGATTAAATTGATTGAATTGATTGAATTGATTGAATTGATTGAATTGATTGAATTGATTGAATTGATTGAATTGATTGAATTGATTGAATTGAGTTGATTGAATTGATTAAATTGATTGAATTGATTGAATTGATTGAATTGATTGAATTGATTAAATTGATTGAATTGATTGAATTGATTGAATTGATTAAATTGATTGAATTGATTGAATTGATTGAATTGATTAAATTGATTGAATTGATTGAATTGATTGAATTGATTGAATTGATTGAATTGATTGAATTGATTAAATTGATTGAATTGATTGAATTGATTGAATTGATTGAATTGATTGAATTGATTGAATTGATTGAATTGATTGAATTGATTGAATTGATTGAATTGTGTCGAATTCCCGCAGAACCTGTACGGGCGGCCGTCTCCGAGCTCAGACGTGGCCATGCTGGCCCAGGACCCCGTGCTGTGCCAGGACGCCAGCATAGACGCCGCTCTGACCACTCCCGACGGCAGCGCTTACGTCTTCAAAGGTAACTACAAGAACATGTGTCGTTTTCCACTTCAATGATTTCACTCTTCAATATATAGACCCTGTTACGATCAACTAATATACTATTATAATTTCTCAAAGTCGGAATTAAATGTTAAACAATTAATCAATAGGTCTTTATTCTATGAATTCCAAAATTTCATGATCATACATACCAGCCTATTTTAAAGACGGTGCTTCAAGTCCCATACTGATAACATGGACGGTATTTGTGGTTTCTTGCGGTCAGTTCAGAGCCAAAGGTCCCGATTGCCTGTCACGATTTAGCAGATTCCCTTGTGAACTAGATGTAGATACGAGTGGCTACGGTACCGGTGGCATGGTTGAACTTACAAAATCTATAATTTTAGTAATCCACTTGGCCGTGTAAAGCATTGTTGAGCATTGTTGTATCGAATACTTCGATATGAAAGCGATAATTGCGTTAGAGAAAATCGGGACCCTGGACTCGGGAACTGGCCCCGGAAATGTTTCACTTTCAAGACCCGAGTTGGAGCACATTCTTCATATTATGATGAAATAGGTTGATATCATTATGGTTTGTGATCATTGTCTAAACAACTTTTCAGTAATTCATTGTTGTTACATCTTAACCCTCTTGGCAGCAATATTATCCAAGGTGCTTATATCGTAGAGCAGGGTTTCCAGTTCCGATTTTGTCTTGTCGTCCGACACGTTATCGGTGCGATTTTGTCATGCCTGTTTCCACTTGGCTGCACCGTAACGTTTTCGTGACGTCATAGCCATAGCCTTCATTACCTTCAAACTCACAGGCTTCTTCGAATGTGAGTAATGTGAGTGTAACTTCTGGTAAAATCTTAATTTCGGCCGACGAAAGTAGAAGTTGAGTCAATAATCACGACACCGAATCGGTACCGAAACGGTGTCGTGAACCGCCATGTTGTTTAGGTGAATATACTGGCTTGTGATTGGCCAGTTGGGAAAATCGTGTCCGACGACAGATGGAGCAAACGAAAGTTGACACAGAATAAAAAGTCAAATTGTAGTTTGAATAACATCACCAGGAACAGATGATGAAACAGAAATTGGAAATATATATATATATATATATATATATATATATATATATATATATATATATATATATATATATATATATATATATATATATATATATATATATATGAAAATATATGTATATATATATATATATATATATATATATATATATATATATATATATATATATATATATATATATATGTATATATATATATATATATATATATATATATATATATATATATATATATATATATATATATATATATATATATATATATATATATTTAACTGGTATTTTAATGCTTCATCTCTAGAAATGAAAAATGACAACTCTTTGAAAATAAGGCTCGAAAATCTTTACTTATCAGTAAATGTTACTTTAGCTTCAAAGAATTTCTAGAAGACTGACTATATTTAATTTCGATTTCAACTATCGACACCCGGCAGTCCTGTTTCATACACCAGTATTCGTAACATCAACATCTTGATATTTTATTGGCCATTGTATGTATTTCATTTTCTCAAATAGTTATTTAATATACCGATGACAATATCATACACTTTGATCAAACTGTATTGATGAAAATATTATTATTATTATTAGAAAGAAAATGAAATGACAATTAATGTGCAGTAGGTAGGATTCTGTGAGAAAAGATTAAACCTTGCCAAATAGCCATGGAACATCACAAGAGATCGATCAGGACCCTGGTTTCGTTGACAAGAGTTTGGTTGATCTCAGGAGACAAGCACTGGAAGCTAGCAAACAACATGATCGTGCACGGCTACCCCAAGCCGACGGCGTCGTTCTGGGAACGCCCTCCTTCCCGGATCGACGCCGCGTTCTCCTCCCGCAACAAGACGTACTTCTTCAGGCGTTCCGAGGTCTGGAAGTATTCTGGAACAAAGCTGGATGAACACTTCCCGATGCAGATCTCCAGAGCGTTCCCGGGGATCACGACCGAGGTGGACCTGGCTTTTGTCTGGAGCGGCAACGGGAAGATGTACTTCTTTAAAGGTACGACCTTGAAATACTGAGTTTGTGACTACAGGGTGAGGGATTTTTCATGCCGCTCTTCGTAGCTCGGTCAGCTGAGGCACCGCTTCAGAAACTGAAGTCACCGTTGGGCGTGAGAATTTTCAGGATTCATGACATTTTATTGGATTCGTATATTATTATTATATAATTATATATTTAATTTAATATATTTAATTTATATTTAAATTTTGGTCTGTATCATACATGTATTAATTATCTGTGAAATTCTGAACAAATTTGGTCTAAGCAATCCTGAGATAAGATACATTAATGATAAAAAATACCAGGCAAACGTGTTATGTGTTGCCGAGTTGATGGATGAGCTGGAACATATCAACTTATCTTTGGATTGGTTATTTATATATATATATATATATATATATATATATATATATATATATATATATATATATATATATATATATATATATATATATATATATATATATACACCTTGAGATCCAAACAATCACGTCACTGCCATCTTATTTTTTATTATTGATTTCTATGATAATAAAGGAGGCTTTGTTCTAATCGTTTACGATTGAGTGGTGTCACCTGTACCTTGGATTTGATAGGTATCTTAATAGCTTCGAATGATTCATAAAAATTACATTAAATATTTTTTACATCAAAACGGCTGATCGGATTTAAGTGAAAATTCGGAATGATGTGTATCGTTATCAGATTAAAATTCTCTGAGAATTTGAATTCTCTCAGATGAAATATTTTTCATGAATATTTTTATCTTGGTTATTCTGATGGGATTTTTGAAAACTTTGTTATGAGTTTTCTCAGAAGTGGTTCGACCGATCACGCCTCAAAACTATACAGTATCGAATTATATAATGACACTTGTGTGTGATAAGTTTCAACTGATTTTAAATTTTCGTCTGACCTGTGGAGCGCGAACAAAAAAAAAGTACTTTTTTTCGGGTATGGCGAAATTGAGTCTTCGCTTCGCTCATCCAATTATTCTGGAATAACGGGAATTGAAAGGTGTAGACAGTATTCCTAGCAGACCTAACCCTATGAGAATAGCAATGTGAATGTAAATGAAAATAATTCCGGATCCTATATATTGATTATTAGGGATGTGTTCAAAAAAATCATATCAATATATTAATGTACGTAAAAACACGAGGTATATGTCCCATTAATCACTCCTGAATTCACAGGAACTCGACTTGTGGCCTCGTAATTTTGTATTCCTTGTTCTCACATCGATGAAATGGGCAAGTTTCATGCTTTAGTCAAAATTTTTACAACTAGGAAAACGCTATATACGCGTTGTTAGGCGAGCGGATAGTAATAGTATGTCGACTTCATTGCCAAACTTTTACCTAAATTCGCCAATTGGGTGACATTTTAGTTATAAATGAGTAAAAACGGCTTCGAGTGGTACCAATTTAGCACATTTCATGTTTTTTCTTCAAAATGGCTGACCCGATCAAGCTGAGAATCTCCAGATATGTGTATCAAGATGTTATTCGACTTCACACAAAATTTCAATTGTTTTGAAAATAAAAATGTTTTCATTTTTTTTACGCCGTGTTATTCTAATGGGTATTTTTGAAATTACTAAAATTCATAAAAAAAAGTTGATATCCGATAATACCACAAAACTATACAAATCTAAGTTAGATAAGGAACCATGATGAAAAAGAGTTTGAAATTGATAGCTGTAGCCGTTTGACCTGTGGAGAACCGACAAAAAAACATAAAAAAAAAAATAATAATAAAAAAAAAACATGAAAACGAACACCAATTTTTTCAGTATGTCAAATTGAATACTCGCTAAAGCTCGTCTAATCACAAAATAAATCGGCGCACATTGACTCCACTAACAGTTTGTTGATTACGATTTCCCCGGCATTCACTTGACAAGTGAATTATCTGCAATTAGCCCTAGCTTGTAGGGATACTGCCCTACTGCCCTACTGGTCCACTACTAGCTTGTGTTGTTGTGTTGCTAGGAGACAAGTACTACAGGTATATCGCCCGTGACGACAGCGCCAAGAAGACCTACCCGCAGCCTGTGGGTGAGTGGAGGAACCTGCCTGCGGACATGGACGCTGCCATGAGCTACACGCACGAGGGGTCTACTAGGACGTACTTCTTTAAGGGGCAGCAGTTCTACAGGTATAACGACCGGACCAATCAGGTGAGACTAGCGACAAACCAACAGCAAATCAACTTCAAGCAATGAATAACGTTCACAGAATGTAATCAAACCAATGGTAATTAAAGAGACAAGCAAACAGAACTCGGTCTTCTGGAGGCTGACCCTCAATATACAATAACTGGGCAAATGCGTTATGTGTTGCCGCGTTGATAGATGAGCTGGAACATATCACCTCATCTTTGGATTGGTCATTATATATATATAATTATATATATATATATATATATATATATATATATATATATATATATATATATATATATATGTATATATATGTATATATAAATATATATATATATATATATATATATATATATATATATATATATATATATATATTTATATATGTGTGTATATATATATATATATATATATATATATATATATATATATATATATATATATATATACATACATATATATAACTAGGCAAACGCGTTATGTGTTGCCGCGTTGATGGATTAGCTGGAACATATCAACTTATCTTTGGATTGGTTATTATATATATATATATATATATATATATATATATATATATATATATATATATATATATATATATATATATATATATATATATATATATATATATATATATAATATATATATATATATATATATATATATATATATATATATGTATATATATATATATATATATATATATATATATATATATATATATATATATATATATATATATATATCCACCTTGAGAATCAAACAATTACGTCACTGCCATCCTATTTCCCAATTAATTTCTATGATAATGAAGAAGGCTTTGTTTTAATCGTTTCCAATTGATTGGTGACACCTGTTGCTTGGATTTGATTGGTTTCTTAATAGCTTCGAATGATTTAAAAATTAGAATAAACATTTCTTTACATCAAAATGACTGATTTGATTTGACAGAAAGTTCGGAATGATGTGTATAATTGTATGTTGGAATTCTCAGAGAATTTGCATTTTCTTGAAGGAAATATTTTTGACGAATTTTTCCCTCTGGGTTATTCTTATGGGATTTTTGAAAACTTTGAAATAAGTTTTCTCAGAAGTGGTTCAACCGATTGCGCCTCAAAACTATACAGTATCAAATTAGATGAAGACACTTGTGTATGCCAAGCTTCAATTTATTTTGAATTTTCGTTTGACCTGTGGAGCGCGCAAAAAAACAAAAAAAAAGCACTTTTTTTCGAGTACGATTAAATTGAGTCTTCGCTTCGCTCATCCAATGAGCTATTCACCTCCCCCTCTCCTACTTCCATCCTCTCTCTCTCTTCTTGAAATTTCTCGACAGAACCTTCTCGGAGACAAGAAAATAAAAACACAGAAAATCTCAACAAAGTCCACAAAATGTTTGTTTGATTATTCCAGGTGGACGACAACTATCCCAGATCTACCGGGAAGATGTTCTTCGGCTGTGCATAATATCATCCCTATTCATCACATAGATCTATAGGCTTCTGTCAAGTGACGTCACTCATTGTTGAAAGAGACAGACAACAATGTCCACCAGTTGGAATTAACCAATCAGAATGTTTGGTAGTCCACCAGTTCGCTGTGTTGCTATGCTAACTATAGGCTTCTGTCAAGTGACGTCACTCATTGTTGCAAGTGACAGACAACAATGTCCACCAGTTGGAATTGACCAATCAGAATGTTTGGTAGTCCACCAGTTTGCTGTATTGCTATGGTAACTATAGGCTTCTATCAAGTGACGTCACTCATTGTAACAAGTGACAGACAACAATGTCCACCAGTTGGAATTGACCAATCAGAATATTTGGTAGTCCACCAGTACACTGTGTTGCTATGGTAACTATAGGCTTCTGTCAAGGGACGTCACTCATTGTTGCAAGAGACAGACAACAATGTCCACCAGTTGGAATTGACCAATCAGAATGTTTGGTAGTCCACCAGTTTGCTGTGTTGCTATGCTAACTATAGGCTTCTGTCAAGGGACGTCACTCATTGTTGAAAGAGACAGACAACAAGGTCCACCAGTTGGAATTGACCAATCAGAATGTTTGGTAGTCCACCAGTTCGCTGTGTTGCTATGGTAACTATAGGCTTCTGTCGAATGACGTCACTCATTGTTGCAAGTGACAGACAACAAGGTCCACCAGTTGGAATTGACCAATCAGTTTGCTGTATTGCTATGATGACTATTGTTTGACATTCGTTACTTGACAGAAGCCTATATCACCGAGATACGTTTTTCAACGTCAAGAAGGCGTATATATCTGTGTCCCGGCAGTAGCTTCACACCGCTTTGCAAACCAGGAAGTTTCCCACATATTAGACATATATTAGTGATAATATAGAATGCCTTGCTTAGATTCTATTTGTGGATGTCCAATATGGCCGCCGAGATTGGAACGATCACATGTCGCTATCGGCTGCAGGAGTAACGTATCTCGGTTAGGTGATATAGAATGCCTTGCTTAGATTCTATTTGTGAATGTCCAATATGGCCGCCGAGATTGGAACGATCACATGTCGCTATCGGCTGCAGGAGTAACGTATCTCGGTTAGGTGATATAGAATGCCTTGCTTAGATTCTATTTGTGAATGTCCAATATGGCCGCCGAGATTGGAACGATCACATGTCGCTATCGGCTGCAGGAGTAACGTATCTCGGTTAGGTGATATAGAATGCCTTGCTTAGATTCTATTTGTGAATGTCCAATATGGCCGCCGAGATTGGAACGATCACATGTCGCTATCGGCTGCAGGAGTAACGTATCTCGGTTAGGTGATATAGAATGCCTTGCTTAGATTCTATTTGTGAATGTCCAATATGGCCGCCGAGATTGGAACGATCACATGTCGCTATCGGCTGCAGGAGTAACGTATCTCGGTTAGGTGATATAGAATGCCTTGCTTAGATTATATTTGTGAATGTCCAATATGGCCGCCGAGATTGGAACGAGCGTATGCCGCTATCGGCTGCAGGAGCAACGTATCTCAGTGAGGTGATATATAATGCCTTGATGGATTCTATTTGTAAATGTCCAATATGGCCGCCGAGATTGGAACGAACACATGTCGCTAGCGGCTGGTGCCTGGAGTTGGCACCGCCCATAAAAGCAATCGAGCTCAAATTTGACAGATATTCAGTGCTGAATTAGTTCTAATTAGTGCCGTGAACCGCATGCATTCTGAACTATTGGTTCAAAAGTTATAAGAGTTTATCTTCCGGACTCCAAAATCAGGGTTTTGGGTTGAATTTTTCCAGATGGACAACAGTCCGTTGAATCCGAATATGGACACGACATTACGCTGAACAATTCCGATCGACCGCCACGGCCGACACCTTTGCTCGGAAAAACGATTTTCCGAGAGCAGTTTGGAGGAAAATTGACCTCTTTCCGGCAGTTTTACCGCGATCGATTTCGCTCGCCACCGCATTTTTCCGTTGTGACCACGGATGACACCTTGAAAAAACGATTTCGACAATTAATTTTTTTACAGAATTTTATCTTCTGACATTCGTACATTATTGCATCCTAATTCACGTGCTGAAAAACTAGCACAATCGGGTGACCAGTGTGGAAATGGCGAGCATTTCACTTTCAGAAAAAATCTGTTCCAATTCATGGTCCATGTGGGAAATTCTTCCAAGTCAATTAACATTTGCCTCATGGGACTAAAACATGGGTCCGGTTTTTGGCTCATATCTTCCGGACTTGGGATCGGTATCCTCGAGTGATTCTATCCTAGAAGAAAAACAGTCCGCTAAATCCGAATATGGATACGTTATTACGCTAAAAAAAATCCTATTGACCGTTACGTCGCCGGGAAGGTGTCGGCCGTGGCGACTGGAATTTCTCAGCATGATTCCGTGTTCATATTCAGATTTGACGGACTTTTTTTGCATCTGGGTAAACTTCATTCAGAAATTTCGATCCCGAGTCCGGAAGATATGGACCAAGAACCGGAACAATGTTTCAGTCCCTTAAGGCCAATGTTAATTGACAGTAGACATGCTGAAAACGCATGGGTCCGGTTTTTGGCCCATATTTTCCGGTTTTCCGATCGGGATTCTCGGATGGATTAAATCTAGATTAAAAACAGTTCGTTGAATCCGAATATGTACACGACATTACGCTGAAAAATTTCGGTCGACCGCAACGTCGCTGTGAATTATCGACACGGCCGCCACCTTCCCGGCGACTTTGTGGTCGATAGAAAGAAAACATGATTTATTCAACTAATAAACTATTACTATAACTAATAACTGATAATACAACTAATTCAGCACTAAATATATGCCTAATTTGAGCTCGATCGGTTCCATGAGCGGTGCTGCGTGAAGTTAGCTCCACCCACTGACAAACCCTTATAACCCCGGTGCTAATGCAGCACTAATTATGGGGTTTACGGCACTAATTAGAACTAATTCAGCACTGAATATTTGCCAAATTTGCTAAATTTGCCAAATTTGATCGCTTTCGTGGGCGGTACCAACTTCACGCACCCGCTATCGACTGCATGAGTAACGTATCTCAGTAAGGTGATATATATATATATATATATATATATATATATATATATATATATATATATATATATATATATATATATATATATATATATATATATATATATATATATATATATATATATATATATATATACTTATATATATATATATATATATATATATATATATATATATATATATGTATATATAGATATATATATATATATATATATATATATATATATATATATATATATATATATATATGTATATATATATATATATATATATATATATATATATATATATATATATATATATATATATATATCATTATCCTTCATTTCCTGAAAACGATCTGTATATTATTTTATTTCCATCTTCAAACTTGAAACAATATGTCTATCTCTGTTAGCTATCAAATTATTTATATTGCCTTTTCTGTTTTATCTCAATCTAGATAATATAAAATATACCAATCTTGACAGTTCTTCTCTTTTCATTATTGTAATTGATTATTTGTGACATTGTTATCTCTCTCTTTCCATTATTGTGATTGGTTATTGGTGACATTGTCATCTCTCTCTCTCTCTTTCCACAATGAGTCTCACTTTCATCCCTTGGATAGTCTCCCCATAGCGTCTTCCCATCTCCCCCCCTCATCAGTTAGTTCCGCCATCAGCCGCCAGCAGCTGTACGTAGTAAAACTTCCCTTCGCGTTCCATTTTTAAATCTCTCCCGTCAGTCAGTCAGTCAGTGGGTCAGGCATGCCGTGAGTGTTGCGTCGGTCGTGTGACATTTTATCTCATCTCCAACTGAGATCTCCGACCGCAAAACACTAGTTTAATAACAATTGCACTCGTTTATTCAACTAATCATACAGTATTTATTATTCTATTGCTGGATGCATTTGTTCAGTGAAATAACTGCGTGTGAAGTGAGTTGTGTACAATAACAAATGACGCACGTGAGGGCAAGACTCGAAGGGGAAATGGTAAGTGAGTAGGCCTAGCCCAGCTTTCAATAATCATTATTTGTCTCTTATGATTCCTCTCGGCCTATCGTACTTCAATCATGAATCAATGGACTTGCTTCTGTATTATTTCTTATTGGTTTTCGTCTAGTCACAGAGGGTTGAAGCTTTAAGGGTTGATAGTAGGACGTGCTATCAACCGAATAATGACCCAAGTGTGAACGTATCTAATATTGAGATAGGTCTAGGCATGGTCGAGGCCAACAAACTGCTTTATCTTGGCTAATCTACTGAATGATAATATGATATAGGCATAGGTCCCCGAGGATATATTTGCAAATATTATTTGAATACAATTTTTAATTGTTTCTAATCAAACTTCTGAGAGTGCCGTGTTATGGATTTATGGAATCCTACTAGGCCTACCATACAAATTGTATCTCACAAAAGTACTGACATTTCCGCCCTAAAAGGTTCTATCGCCCTTCCTCCTCCCTTCCTCCCCTCTCAATTCATCACTGTTACACACCATCCCTTACAAGCAAACCCTCTTCCAAGACCTACCCTGTCATGCCGGCCGCTACCTGTACGTTTTGTTGGGACAACAATTGAACTGTGCAGTGAAATATGTTTGTAAAATGCCAACAAACAAGAGACCCACACACCATTGTTGGAGGAACTAATGCCATTGTTGTCTTAGTTGATTAGACAAGTTTCTATATAAATAGGCAATGTGGTATTATGACCCAATATTATTATTAATTTTTTCATCAAACACTTTTGTATTGTCATTTTGCTCCATTTATTAATATGTTATTTCCATTTTTATATTATTCCGTGTCTAATGGGCAACCTTTAGTAAGGCAGAGACTTTATTTTTCATCAATAATGTATTCATATAGGCCTATAAATATGCAATATGTGGTATTATGAAATTTACGACTTCAGTAGCGTAGTTGGTGGACTTTACAGGGTGAGAAGTCAAATGGAGAAGTTTATATTCATCATTATTTTTTCTATGTTCATGAATCAGTGCCATTGAATAAAAACCATATCAACTCCAAGATAATTTTATGCTCTATAATTATAATCTATCCATTTTTGTGAATTCAACCGGATTCAAGAAAATACGACAAAGAATTTCATCACATTTTTGATATTCATACACGTATGATCTTGAAACTGATTGAATTCACAAAAGAAACATGTTTTATGAAGTCTAGTAACAAAATTTTCCCTAACCATCCCAACAATTAACATCCGATCGAGTTGATTCAAGACGACTACATTTAAGATTTTTTGGAAATTGGATACATTTTTGGAGATAGCCCGCACACAAGAGCTTATTACTCTTATGCGGGCTTCTCTCCATTTATATCAATTCCGTTTTATTTACCTGTGTATTGTTATTTTTACTATGTACCATTAACTTGTTATTATCAATGTGTAATGTACTACCATTGGAGGGAATAGAAAATTTGTTTGATAAAAAAAGACACAAGAATATGGTAATTAATATATATATATATATTTTATTGTTATTGATTTTTTACATAAATAATAAATACACTAAACAGTAAAAAAAAATCCACAAAGTCTACGAAGAAGACTTGGCTGTGGGAGAAAATGAGAATATTATAGTCTGATGTCTGTACATTTTTCAATTTTAGATTTGTATATATTGATTCAGGTAAGACGATTGAGAAAGTGTTGATATAATTGATAAATTGAGTGGCAATTAAATATGAATGAAAAAAAGGAATATGATTCATACTATTATTCACAATATAACAAACCAGATTATCCTGATTGAGATAGGCCTAATATGATATCACAAAAAAATACCATGAAAAATAAACGAGTGATCTTCCAATATCATATTAGGCCTATTATGAATGTGAAAAATTAACTCAGAGAAATTAATATTTCGTCGCTTCATTTTTATAGTGTCATAACTGACAAAATGCCATTCTGAGATAAACGAATTCCAAAGTTTGTAAAATCACTCCATCTCTATTTATATCTATCGAATGAATTTGATCTGATTATGCTTTGCTCCAACTATTTGTGTGTGAGAATATGAATCCTCCTCAACAATCAATATTGATAGTTTTTATCAATTAATCTTCTTTCAAAACATTGTTTGTACTTATGACACTACGCTTGCATATTCTCATTTTTTATTCCAACATGTTCACATCATAATGTCGTAACTCCCAGTTATGACACTTTGATGATATATCTATATACTCCTCTGCTCCTGGATCAAGGATCAACAATGCAGCATCTACATATTGATATATCCCCATTATCACGATGATATTTCTTCTCAATGAGAACACATTCACACAACCGACCATTCAATTTACTGTATTTACATTTTTTTTCGAATGAATACTCAAGAAAATTGTTATATTCATGTAGATGATTTGTTCTTTGAGATCCTTGAATGGAATATCATCAAAAATTGTGAGTTTTGTCATTCATGGATTACATCTTTAGTGTCTCTGGTCAACTGATATATCCAACTATTATTATGAAGGAATATCCAATTACCATGAGGATAATGGAACATTTTGATTATTTTCTCTCATTCCAATCGTCGGCTAACATGCTATACTCACTATATGTGTCGTCGTCTGACTAGTGTGTCTGACTCAGGTGGCAAATTCCTTATCTGACTGGAGCTAGCAAGTAATTAACAGTACAGATGATGATAGGCATGGATCACCCCATTGATGCACAATGTGAGAAGATCTTTTCCATGTTGTTGTGAAATGGGGAGAGATGAATGGAACTTCTTTTCTATAGAGTACTCAATGTTCACAACTTCGTTCAGGGGCTCACTGCCGTTCTGAATGATACTGGTCACCAAACATCAGACCTTAATTGGTGTTTCTTCCCCAAGAAGTGATGATCTACGACCCACTGGAAAGCTATCTGGTGTAGTTGGTATACCAACTACAAAAAGGATGCAGAACGTTGCTATTTTACGTACAATAGCAACGTTCTGCATCCTTTTTGCCGACACCTCCACCATTTCTTCGATTTCTAAGCTGGAATTCACAAACATATTTTCGGAACCATCTGTTCTGTCCTGAATCCATTTAATCTTCATCCATGGCACTCTCTTCTTGTTGGTATTCACCTTCAGATTGTTAACAATGTATTTTTTTGTGATCCTTGAGTTCCAGTATATTGGAGAACGCTAACTGGCCATGCAGTCTTTCTTGCTGTTCCTAGAATAGGTGGCTAATCATGAGGCAGAAAAATTGAGACGTTCTTCTTGGCTCTCTTGATGACACATGCATTGAGTCACTCTCCATCTGAGTGTGACTGGTTTCAAAAAATTTATTTCGACAATGTCAAAATAGAGCGTACTGACTGTGTCCTGCGATGAATCAATTACGGTTTTGACCACCGTACGAATCAGAGTAAAAGGTGATGTAATCGATGTGCGAGGGAATGGTATCACAGAATGTGAATGGAGCCGTACCTATTTCATCTTAGTCTCGTTTTCCGTCTGTTTCGCACCAATAGAAAGAATACCAAACATTACCCTTCACGTGAAGCCTGATCAAACACCGTTAGGTTGAAGCTGTATAGTTTCCGACTATGGAAGAAGCTTGATACCTCTGAACATGGTGTGTACAAAACACTGCAGATCAAAAGTGTAGGATTGGTGGTGATTGTTTTCCATTACTCATACTTCATCTCGTTCTTTCTCCTCTCTATCGCCTTTTTTTGAGTGCAAAATGATTTTGTTTTGGGGCCATAATTGACTTCTATTTTTCTGTGGATGGTGAGTTCTCAAACCTCTCGCACGTACTACACGTATTCTTTTTAGTTTTGTGTAAAGACAAATTATGGTCATTTTTGAACGTATTACGATGGATAGTTCTGGAAATGGGATCCAGAATTTGTTCACTCTCACAGCGTGGTCCGTATTCAGAGAAGATCTTCGAGATGTTGAGTTGTGAGTCAAGATATTTGCGTTTACTTGAGGCTCTATGGCAATGGCTCAATTTCTATTTTTGGATATGACTCCATATGAGACTACTTCTTTCGTTCTCTCTTCCGACATTTTCAGACTCGAAGAATGCTGTCCTCGTTGGTCCTTCTCAGTAATAAATAGATCAGCATTGGTCTGATTGAGTTTTGGTGCTGATTATAATTCTCTTGGTAATTGAGAGGGTCGCCAGGAAAACTTTTCTGCATACAGTTGGTAAAAGATCATCCTTTCTAAATGTGTATTGGTAACCAACAGTTCTGGTTTCAACAGATTCTTTCGTGAACCTCTTTGCAGCAGGTTTCCAAATGACATATCGTAATAAAGAATCACTTTGACGTTCGTATAGGCACCCATATTCTAATAGTTATCATGGATTGCATGACGACTCGCAATATCAAATTCGATATATGGACAAAGACATGATACATAGAGGAAGGCCATGAAACTATTCGATTGAATACTGATAATTCTTCCAGTGCTCATTCTTGTTGATTAAAACGAAGTATGTTCGACCTCTTGCATCTCAATGTGACAATGTTCGCTGTCGCCACGAGAGTGATTCATACTGGTTTGATGGTTCGTCATTGCCAGAATTCATGCCCTCAAGTTTTTAAATTGCGGTCTCGTTGATTCTGCTTGGCGAGTATGCATATAATCACAGGTATTATCTTATGATGAATACATTTCAAAACAGATGCTTGGTTTTGCATTTGAGCATAATGTCAAATCTACATGTAGATTTGTATTTATGACATTGTTATAACGAGTGTGGTTATATATATCCTAAGATTCATATGCTGATTTGTTGACAAGGTAGCTTATGACTCTCACATCTTCAAGCATCTGATACTTTTCATCAATATCATGTGTAACATAGTGTCACAACCAT
The DNA here is from genome assembly GCA_964007535.1 of Brachyptera risi. Lineage (NCBI taxonomy): Eukaryota > Metazoa > Arthropoda > Insecta > Plecoptera > Taeniopterygidae > Brachyptera > Brachyptera risi. The sequence goes on along the minus strand of OZ023335.1, from coordinate 29,638,123 downwards.
AGTTGTGACACTATGTGAAAACACAACCGTGAAAGGTCGGCCATTTGTGTTAACGACACAGTGTGGTAAGTGAGATATAATGCACTTATGACACTATGATGTTATTCAAATGTACACAGCGTAGGACCCTAGGTATTGCACAGTTTGCACTTGTGACTGTATGGATGTACACAATTCTTGATGTATGTTAGTTATGATGATATATATCGTACATATGACATTATGAGACTTAGATATCTGGAATTGTTGTTAGTTATGACAGTATGTACTTCTGAACCGGTACTCTGCCAAACTTGACACCACGCCAGAAAAATAGAGCATAAAATTCTAAGAAAAAGTATGTAAAAAGCTCAAAAACGCAATTTTGTCACTTATGACACTCTAAAAATGAAGCGACGATTTAGTTATGGTTTTAATCGTTATGTTGTGCCTAATCCACATTGTATGGAAAATAACTAGGGAAACGCCATATATGCGTTGTTAGATGAGCGGATATAGTAATAGTATGTCGACTTTTATGGCCAAACTTTTGCCTACATTCGCCAATTGGGTGACATTTAATTCAGAAATGGGTAAAGACTGCTTCGAGTGGTGCCAATTTAGCAC
>OZ023335.1:29620017-29632517 GCA_964007535.1 Brachyptera risi | reverse complement strand
ATTATTAACACTTTTTGTCTGGCAAGTGCCGATATATCGGTGATCTTTCGCCTACACGCTGCCTGGCAACGACTGATATATCGGTTTTCATTTCATCGTCGAAAACCGTACGCTATCGCCATCTTTCGGAAGTAAATGGAAACTTTTAAACTTGCCAACCTAGCGCAGAATGAATGGATTTAAATGAAGAATTTTTTGCTTGAAGTTGGCGTAAATGGTTTAAAAGCAAATAATTATCAAAGTGACTGTGACATTAGACAAAATGTCACAAGTAGTGTTACGAAACATGGAGTCTAGAAATCCGTGGCTAACGCAAAACCAAATTGAATCGGAATTGTTTAGCGACAGTGCAGTGAAATGATATCTTTGAAAGCAGAACAATTATAAATGACTTGTAGGCCTACTGACAAACTTTTTTTTTTTTTTTTTAATAACATCGAAACTTGATACAAAATCATTGTTCCCCAATTAAGGCTATGGATAAAAGATAGGATCGTTTGGACGGGGCACCACAAGGGCGATATTACCACCCCATTTTGATTATTTAAAACTAATGGTCTTCAACACCAGGATTGCTCTGTCTGTGACCATAATTTTTTGCCGTAGATAAAAGTCTTTCAGTATAAACACACGAATGTTGATATCTTCCACTTTGAACTAAGTCTCTTGGGCAATGATTACTTCTTCCCCTAAACAGCAGATGTAAAATTTATCATTATACAAAATGCACAAATTAAATTATTGATAGGCCTATAATGTTACAATTAGGCCTATCGCTCTACTAATCTGACAAACTGCAAAAAGTTTCAAAGTGATAGACAAAAGTGATGCAATGAATTATTTAGTGTCACCTTATAAAACAGCTGGAATGGCTGCCAAGTAGGGTAGTTTTGACAGTGGAATGCATGCCATACAAAGTGTTGAGAGGGTCTGTTATCGAACTGAGATTTCCATAATTACAAGATTTGAGTTGTTGAAATATGTCTTCATTTGTCCATACCTGTTTTCTACCCGACAGAATTTGAGGTTACGAGTAAAATCCGAGAACTCCTCAAGAACTACCTGTCTGAAGGTAAGAAGTACGAGTCGTCTGTTCTGTCTGACAACACGTCTGACGCTCACTTCATCACCTGGAAGTTTTACCGACTGTTGTCGTTTCTCAGCAAACAGACGGGGCCAGCGACCAACATTCAGGTGAGCCAATATAATAATAATGTCTTTATTCAGTGTCATTAAGAATATTGAAAGTGCGAGATTCGACAGAGTCGTTCTTCCATCCAACACAAGTTACAGAACATCTATTACAAACACTAACCAAAAGTATAAAGAAAAAAAATTAAATAATATGAAAATAATAATGAAAATGGCCCGAGAAAAATCAGAAAACATTGATAACAACACAAATAAACACAACACAAATATCAGTTGAGTGAATTTGTTCAACCACGCCGTATTGATACCAACATACCTCATCATAATATGGAGAAGGTGTACCAACTCTGTCTTCAAAGTGAAATATTTCCGGAGTCAGAATCTGAGTCCATGGTCCCGATTGCCTGTAGCGCAACAATCGCTTTCATGATAGCGTCAACTTGATCCAATCATGTTCTACTCAGGGACGTAATTAGTAATTACCTTGTTTCTTTCTTCATTATGTTCATATTTAATTTTGTTTATAAATATGAGTTATATGACCGATAAGTTTGATAACATAAGATTTGTTTAACCCACAGATAAACTCTACTTTTTGGTTTTGTGGGATACTGTGCATGTAGTGGTTGTTTTATTCGCTGTGATTTATTATGTTTATATTGTTCATAAAAATGTATGAATGTCCATTAAATCAGCAAAAAAAAAAAATGTGGAACTACAATGCTAAACAGTGTCACCGGTGTACCGTAGCCACTCTTATCTACATCTAGTTCACAAGGGAATCTGCTGAATCGTGACAGGCAATAAGGACCTTTGGCTCTGAACTGACCGCAAGAAACCACAAATACCGTCCATGTTATCAGTATGGGAGTTGGAGCGCCTGTATATCATGTACCACTGAGTCGTGTATAAACTGTCAGTTCTCGAGAGCATATATGACTTGTTACTTGAGACGGTCTGTTAACCAAGCAGCTCGCCCGGCGCCTGCCAATAGATCGTAGCCATCAGTACAGTGCGTCGTTAAAACCCAACATAAATGAATGAAAGTAAAACTATATTAAGAGGCCGCAGGCGCTCGTATTTCACGCCGCAAACTCTCACGACCGTAATTTTTGAGATCAATATGATTGTTTTTGCATTCCGTTAATAATTGAAAAACGGCGGTTACCGCATTTACAGAATTTTGAACAAAAAATTTGTAATTTTTCAAATTCTTCAGATGGAAAATGGAAAAATTTCGTGAATGCGAAAACCTAGATACATATTTTTAAATACCGAAAAAAAAATATTAAAAGTGAAATATATCAAAAGTGTGAGCTAGGGAATCGACGGCGTTCACGTGAATCTGAGTTCGACGGGCTAGTCTACGGGTTGCGCCTAGCACACGATGCATGTTGAACTAGAGTCTGAAGCGAGCGAACAACGAGCCCGTGTAGAGCGCCTGCGGTCTCTTAAAGAGGTTCCATTGTATGCGTGTATTCTATCGGCGAGAAAAAACACCTCCGGAGCAGATGTTGGAGCTAACAGCGTGTGTCTATGTTCAGGTTGCCAGACAATTGGATGCTGACCGGCTCCAAACTCACGCCAGCGAGGTGTGGCTGCCGGAGCATGTTACGGAGCTGATAGACATGTGGCGGGCGAGGCCCGTGTTCTACAACTCGGAGCTCCATGTGGACCGGGTGCTCCGCAAGAAGAGGGAGAAGGAGGTGGAGGTCATGGCTGCCGCACTCAACAAGTCAGGTGCGTTGCGATAGGCTAGCGGATCCCAACGGCGAGTGAATTGATTGTCACTAGCGGAAAGACATAACCGCACTTGCTATATACAGTGAAACCTCTATCCATCGTATTTCAATTGACCAAGAAAATAAAACCGTCCGTGCAGGAAAACAATCCATCAAGGAGAGTTTAACATTGATTATATGGGAGAGGGGTGAGAACAATGAATGATGCAAGCAGGATAACGATGGATCCGGGAACGATGCATAGAGGTTACACTGTACAGTCAAAGCTCCATAAGAGTGGGAAGTAAGTATTCGACAGTTGCACTGACAGCATTGACAGTTGTTGACAGCTCCGACAGTTGTTGACAGCTCCGACAGTTGTTGACATCATTGACAGTTGTTGGCAGCATTGATAGTTGTTGACAGTTGTTGGCAGCATTGACAGTTGTTGACAGCTCCGACAGTTGTTGACATCATTGACAGTTGTTGGCAGCATTGATAGTTGTTGACAGTTGTTGGCAGCATTGACAGTTGTTGACAGCTCCGACAGTTGTTGGCATCATTGACAGTTGGCAGTTGTTGACATCATCGATAGTTGTTGACAGTTGTTGACATCATTGACAGTTGTTGGCAGTTGTTGACATCATTGATAGTTGTTGACAGTTGTTGGCAGCATTGACAGTTGTTGACAGTTGTTGGCAGCATTGATAGTTGTTGGAAGTTGTTGACATCATTGACAGTTGTTGACAGTTGTTGACATCATTGATAGTTGTTGACAGCTCCGACAGTTGTTGGCAGCGTTGATAGTTGTTGACATAATTGATACTTGTTGACAGCTCCGACAGTTGTTGACATGTTGACATCATTGATAGTTGTTGGCAGTTGTTGACATCATTGATAGTTGTTGACAGTTGTTGACATCATTGATAGTTGACAGTTGTTGACATCATTGACAGTTGTTGACATCATTGATAGTTGTTGGCAGTTGTTGACAGCGTTGACAGTTGTTAACAGTTGGGTGTTGCGTTTCAGAGGAGGAAGTACGCAGGAAGATGAGGAACCTCCGAACGTTCTACGTGGCGTTGTCCAAGAAGTACAAGGCGCTCCTGAAGTCTGGAGACCCTGAGGGAGCGCTGACCATCAAGTGGCAGTATTACCAGCCCTTGGCGTTCCTCGGGAAGAGGTCGGAGCGGGCGAGAGGAAACCCTGGCAAGGTACGGGCACGGTCCTTCCACATTCCGGCCACACATTCAACCCCTTCACTGTTTTGTTTTCATTTTTTGTATTTTTTTTTTTGTATTGTCGCAAGAAAATAATAACAATGCATAAACACTCTCAAAAAGATCTACAAAGCCTTCAAGAAGCTTGTCTGTGGAATAATAAAATAAAATACCGAATTGAACGAACACAAACGACTGAACTAAATAGTTATGGTTAACCAATACATGGATAATATATCACCTCACCGAGATACGTTACTCCTGCAGCCAATAGCGACATGTGCTCGTTCCAATCTCCGTGGCCATATTGGACATTTACAAATAGAATCCAAGCAAGGCATTCTATATTATCACTGATATATGTCTAATTTGTGGGAAACTTCCCGGTTTGCAAAGCGGTGTGAAGCTACTGCCGAGACACAAATAATACGCCTTGTTAACGTTGAGTAACGTATCTCGGTAATATACATATATACTTATGACCAATCATTGTTATTGTTGTTTGTTTCCAGAACGCGACTGACAACAACCAGACGAGCGCATACCAACCCGACGGCAAGACACGCATCAAGCGCGAACGCGTCTCTAGCGACCTTGACGACGATCTCTCCGCCAGCAATAATTCCCTTGGCGACGCGTCCCCAGCCAAACATGGCCGGCTGACGCGGGACGATACGGGAACAGCTCATGACGATACAAGACTGACGTGGGAGGATGTGGTGACGACGGTGGACGATACAAGATCATTGCAGGACAGTTTAAGACTGATGCTTGATGATGCTAGACAAGTGCACGATTATACAAGACTGAGAAGTGACGATACAAGACAGGCTCAAGACGATACGATACCGATGCAGGATGATGCGAGTTCAACGCGTGACGATACAAGGCGTGACGATACAAGACTGACAAGTGACGATACAAGGCGTGACGATACGATACCGATGCAGGATGATGCGAGTTCAACACGTGACGATACAAGGCGTGACGATACAATGCGTGACGGTACAAGACTGATAAGTGACGATACAAGGCGTGACGATACAAGGCGTGATGATACAAGGCGTGACGATACGATACCAATGCAGGATGACGCGAGTTCAACGCGTGACGATACCAGACTGACAAGTGACGATACAAGGCGTGACGATACGAGGCTGACAATTGACGATACAAGGCGTGACGATACAAGGCTGACAAGGGACGATACAAGGCTGACGCGTGACGATACGAGGCGTGGCGATACAATGCGTGACGATACCAGACTGACAATTGACGATACGAGGCGTGACGATACGAGGCGTGACGATACGAGGCTGACAAGGGACGATACGAGGCGTGACGATACGAGGCGTGACGATACGAGGCTGACAATTGACGATACGAGGCGTGACGATACGAGGCTGACAATTGACGATACGAGGCGTGACGATACCAGACTGACAATTGACGATACGAGGCGTGACGATACGAGGCGTGACGATACGAGGCTGACAATTGACGATACGAGGCGTGACGATACGAGGCGTGACGATTCGAGGCTGACAAGGGACGATACGAGGCGTGACGATACGAGGCTGACAATTGACGATACGAGGCGTGACGATACGAGGCTGACAATTGACGATACGAGGCGTGACGATACAAGGCTGACGCGTGACGATACAAAGCGTGGCAATACAATGCGTGACGATACAAGACTGAGAAGTGACGATACAAGGCGTGACGATACGAGGCGTGACGATACAAGGCTGACGCGTGACGATACAAGGCGTGGCGATACAATGCGTGACGATACAAGACTGAGAAGTGACGATACAAGGCGTGACAATACGAGGTTGACGCGTGACAATACGAGGCCGATGCGTGTGCGCTCCGAAGACGAGACGGACATGTTCTGTGCCCACGCAGCCGCGGAGCTCAGACAGCTGCCCCCCGACGTCCGACGCACAGCCAAGTTCCGGATCCAACAGGTCCTGTTTGAGGCACAGCTGTCGGCCAATCAGGCGGCCGCGCTGGAGCTGCGGGTCGATTACTCCTGAAGACATGAACGGCCGCGATGGCTTTGAACACTGATTGCGCTATCATATCAGCTAGACACGCTGCAATAATTAGTCCTACATATTATCACAAAACAACAGAAGTATTGTAAAAATCTCGATAAAAACATGATAATTTCAGTCATTACGTAATATTTATGGTAATTACGTAATATAATGGTCTATCAATAACTTCGAAAAACCACGTACAGGCCTAGGCCTATATTCCCATGAAATAGCTTAATCTGAAGCTAAATATTCTGAGAAAGACATTGATAGTCGGAAGTAGTGTATCTTGAATCTTGTATCTTGTATCTTGGGTAGTGTAAATGAATCGAAATACCATAAAACACAAAAAACATCAAAAATATATATCCTTGTGAAATATTTGGATTTTATTGTCTAACCTATTTCATTGATGCTGAGCTCGTCCAACTCTCACCTGTTGATGCCTTCGATGACCTCCGAGTGCACCGCGATGTATCGACAGTCTGTACGGGTGCTGACGTTGTATGCTTTCGTATCCATGGCAACGTTACACATAATAAAACACAAGCGTTATTGTAAACTACAATCGTTGTCTTTCAAATATTCATTTCGTCGACGTCTCTACGTCGTAATGCAGGTGGTGATATTAGCGGACTGTGTTATCTCCTCATGGATCTATATATCACCGAGATACGTTACTCAACGTTGAGAAGGCGTACATACTTGTGTCTCGGCAGTAGCTTCACACCGCTTCGCAAACCGGGAAGTTTCCCACATATTAGACTTATTTCAGTGATAATAAAGAATGCCTTGCTTGGATTCTATTTGTAAATGTCCAATATGGCCTCTGAGATTGGAACGAGCACATGTCGCTATCGGCTGCAGGAGTAACGTGTCTCGGTGAGGTGATATAGAATGCCTTGCTTGGATTCTATTTGTGAACGTCCAATATGGCGGCTGAGATTGGAACGAGCACATGTCGCTATCGGCTGCAGGAGTAACGTGTCTCGGTGAGGTGATATATATTTATGGTCCCCGTGTGTACCATTAGTTCCACACATGCTCCTTAGATTTGAATCCACAATTTACCAACTCGAACCAAGAATTCAATATTTTCGCAAACAAAATCAACATATGTTTTTATTATTATTATTCATTCAACAACAACAAACGAGGTAGAGAGTGATGGGATGTTGGAAAGGTAGATTGTGGAAAAAGCGGAAAGCACGGCGAATGTCAGTAACTAGATGGAAGAAGAGGAAGATGACGCGTACTAGTGCTGTAGAAATATAGCATCTATTTCCAGGTTTGGTAGCCAATAAACTTGATAATCGAAACCATAGTCAAAACTTTCCACCACGTATAAGAGTCTTTCTGTTTCCAAAACTCGGAAACACATTAAAAGTACGCATTATATATATATATATATATATATATATATATATATATATACTGTATATATATATATATATATATATATATATATATATATATATATATATATATATATATATATATATATATATATATATATATACATACATACAAGTATATATATAAATATATATATATACTTGTATGTATATATATTTGTTCGCGACCTGTAGGCACTGATCTCTATAACTAACGTCATGGAGATCAGTGCCCACAGGTCGAGCAAAGAGACCGATCGACTCGAAACTCATGCCAATTGATGTCATACCAGAATAGGCTGTGATTGTTATTTGTTAGTAAACAGAAAACCTACTTCTCTCAAACCTATCATTTGCACCCCCATATAACCTAGCTATTGATGGGGTCAAGCAAGCACCATTACAGATGAATATATATATCAAACGATAACAAAAATGATTTCATGAAAAAAATATTTTATATTACCATATTTAATATCTTGTATTAGTGATTGTGCAAGATCCGATTAGCTCTATGTGGCCTATATGCGCTATGCACGCGTGATAGCGATCTAACTGGCCGTGCACCTAGCATGCTGGCAACCGGTTAGACATGTATGTGCTGCAAGTTGGAGCGATTCAGGGGCTATTAAATAGAACGCTTTTATTTTGTTCTATTGTTTTTATGTCTGTTGTAATGTATAGATTAGCAGTGATGATGAAATGTAGAGTGAATATTGGAATGCATTTTTTTTCATATATTACTTATATATATATATATATATATATATATATATATATATATATATATATATATATATACATATATACATATATATATATATATATATATATATATATATATATATATATATATATATTTAGTTTGAAAATGTATTGACAAATTAGTATGTAATGATTGCTTGACGACCCCACCAACAGCTAGGTTATACGGGGGTACGAATGGACGGGTGATGATGATGGGTGAAAGGACGTTAATAAAAACTCATGCCTTATGCGGGACTCGAACCCACGCCCAACGGTGACTTCAGTTTCTGAAGCGGTGCCTCAGCTGACCGAGCTACCGAGGGTGGTTCGGGATGTGACCAGTGAGAATATTGTGGGTATTTTTACAGTCAGAACGGAATTATTAAGGTTATTTATGCATAATTTGTGGTGTTCACATTCGAAACTTCATTTGTAATTATTCGAAGGTATATTTATTTTGAATAAAATGAAAATAAATAATGGAATTTCCTTCACATTTTCTGGGCGTACCGTTAGTTGTCAGCTAGAAAAATACCTCAATATTATAAAGTTTTTCGAAAACGTCTAAAAGTACCGAAAATACTTATGGATGGATGCTTGTAAAGTGTGGTTAGGGTTCAGGTAAGGTTGGACCCCCAAGCCCACGTCACACGACCGAGTATACTTTACTCCAGTATACGCTCCTCAGGCGACGTTGCCGTCCGATGTTCCGACCGAATATCTTTCGAAATGAGTCGAATAGTTTTATGACCGATATTTTAAATGAAAACAAAATTCTGTATTGCTACAGAATTCTCTTCTGGTGTACAATTTTTTTTTATATATATTGATCAAATACACTGATACAGAAATAAAAACACAATTACAACAGAAAAAAACATCCACAAAATCCTTGAAAAAAAGACCTAACCATGGGGTTATAATAGTGAATTATAAGTACAAATTAAAATTCGGACGTATTTCTCAAACATTAAAATTAATAAAGTGGTTGAAGTAAAGAGAGAAAAGAAAAACATTGAGTGATTTGTTACATTCTAGAGTCTTCGTAATAGCTTTGTCTTGCCTTTCAACACAGTCTATATTATCATCATCATATTATTTAGTAACGATCAAAGTTTATAAGATGATCCTTATCATTGATATATCATAGTCAAAGACTATATATCAAAATCAAATATATATCAAAGACTCATATATATTAAAGACTTCGTAAGAATTTTAAGAAATCATTTGTATAATTAACATTTCAATATATCACTTTTAATTTTGTAATCACTAAATCTCCTTATTATTTTATTCAATCCTATTTTGTTCTTACATTTTTTCTATTCGATCAGTTCCCTTTTCTAGTATCAATATATAATATTTTCAATCTATTTCTCTATATTTTTCTATTTATTTTTCATACTGATTGCTATCCTGTTTTATAATTTGGTCAGGGACCAATGAAGGTTATTTCTTCCCAACACAATCATCATACATGTGCTTCTCAAAGGAAACCCAGAGCTCGTCACATTTCCGAGATAGTGTACTATACTGAACTAATTAAACTAGAACTATGAACTATATAACTATATGAAATATGAACCAGGCAAACGAAACATAAGCGTTGTAAGATGAGCAAGATATCTGAATAAGGTATAATACTCGTTAAGGGGGTAGCCCCAGCATGAAATTTTTTTTTGGTCCTTAAAAATTATTTCCATTTTTATTGAAGTAGGCCTATTTGTTAACAATAATTCAAAAAATTCGTGACCGCAGCTCACGTATTTAAAAAAAAAAAATTATTTCAAGATTTGAATGAAACACAGATGGTAATGCATACTCTGCCTATTCGTAATAAGTAATGAAACTTCAGGTACGTTTTCCCAAGAACCAAGTTTTTTCTGACCTGTAACAACATAACTAAAAAACTACTGGTCTGATTTGAAAAAATTTGTTTCAAAATGTGTATTTTTATTGTCATTATCGTGTGTAGTGAAACTATGAAAATAATCAGTTGATATGAATATTCAGGTGTGAATGTGTGGCCTCAAAATCATATATAATCTGTATTAGATATGAAATGATTGATTATTTAACTAAAAATTGCATTAGATTTTTTCTGGAGGTTCACACGATAACAGTGTGTATGACGGACAATACCCACTAAAATTCAACAAGATGGATGCATTTTCGAAATTTAAACCTTGTGATTTGTGGCTGCATGTTTTGTATTTTTGAAAAAACATACCATTACTCAAATTATATTAAAATTATTATTTTGATTTTTTTCCAATTTTTGTTTCTAATCATGTGTGAGCAATGGAATGATGGATATAGTGTGCAAGTTTCAATGATTTATGGTGGTTGATTGAGCGGGAAAAGATTCCTGAGACATTTAGTCTTAATTATCCTATTCCATGCTGTGGCTACCCCTTTAAAGTTCTACTCTTAATTGCTACTTCATCGACTCCAGTATTCTACACACCTTGAGGTATAAAGAAAATCCTTCATTGTTGGGCAAATATCGAATCTAGAAAGCAGTGAATCTCGGCAACCTAAATCTTTATTCATTTCCATAATAGATTTGATGAATAAAAACAGTTAATTTAATTATTTTCTTCAAAACGGCTGGTTCGAATTGCATACAAAATCGTGATGATGTGTATAATATATGTGTACACATTCACAGAAAATTTCATCTCGTTTGGAGAGATTTTATTTTTCAAATTTTCTTGCTCAGCCTAATCTTATGGGATTTTTTAGAAACTTTGAGATGATATTTCTCAAAATCGGTTCGACCGATTCATTCCAAAAACTATACAGTTCCAAGTTGGATAAGTTTGCGTGTACAAAAAAAATTGCATGTCGATCAGTCGACCCCTGCGACCTGTGGAGTGCCGACAAAAAAACAAAAAAAACAGACAAAGCCCTATAAGAACGGGATGGAATCTTCGCTAACGCTCATCCAACTATTCTTGGGGGTGGGGGGGACATTTCAGGCCCAGGGGTCATCTCACACAACGAAGTATACTTTATTCCGGTATATGCCCGTCAGATTCTCCCAGTGAAAAAACACTGATCATCCGTAGTGATAATATATTTTTTCTATTCGACACGATTTATTTTATTTCAATGTTTTTATCATTGTGTTTGATTTTTTTTTATCATTTCCATGTATCTATTATTTGTTGCACTTGCACTTGGCCATTGCACATGCACATGCACATGCACTCCCTCACAGCGTTTATTCCGTCACTCTATATTACATATTACATAATCCATATTACATAATATTGATTGGGCCTATTCTGTTAGGATGTGTAGATATTTTTTCCAACATGTAAAAAAAAAAATCAAATGTGATGTAATATAATGATTTTTTCATTGCTGATTTCAGTACTAGTCAAACGCGAAATATGCGTTGTAAGATGAGCGAGATATCTGAATAGGTATAATAGTCGTTAAAGTAGTTCTACCCTTGCTACTTCATCGACTCTGGTATTCTACACACCTTGATGCATATAAGAAATACTCCATTGTGCGGCAAATATCGAATCTAGAAAGCAGTGAACCTCGGCAACCTGAATCTGCTATTATTTCTATATATTTGACAAATAAATACGGTTATTTGAAGTTTTTTCTACATAACGGTAGGTTCGAATTGTATACAAAATGGTGATAATGACACATTGAGAGGGAATCTTGTTTATTTTTAGCGAGATTTCAAATTTCATATTTTTTTAATTTCATATTTTTCATATTTTCTCTCGTGAAAGCGAGTGTAGGTGACAGTCTTGTTGTTGCTGTTGTTGTTGTCAGGATATAGCAAGGAGTTATTGATTATACAATACATTGTTGACGCGATCATAAATATAGAATATAATAAAGTTTATAACAGTTGTCATAGTTGCGGTATCTTTGCTCATTTTTATTTCATTTATATCGGGTTTAACGACGCACTATACTGACGACTACGATATATTGGCGTCGGTGAATGATATATGAGATGATGGAATTATGATATGAAAGGTTATTTTATCAGGGTTTTTTGATAGTGTTAAGGAGTCGGTCGTGGCCTGTTGTTAATATTATGTTGATAGGCCTAACTGATATAAGCATGTAGATTCTTTCAATTGGGCATGTGTATGGATTGAAATTGAATTACAGAGAAATAAGTAGGACTTGAAGCATAGGTAGAAGTCTGTTTCTATCGTTTGATAGCTGTTAAATCCTGTA
>OZ023335.1:29612305-29617317 GCA_964007535.1 Brachyptera risi | reverse complement strand
ATGAAGGTTTGTCAGGTATTGAGAAGGATGGGGGAAGGAAGCGGTCGTGGCCTATATTGTGGGAACCATCCCGGCATTAGCCTAGACTTCATATGGACGTTAACAGTGAGAATGTCATCAGATTGCGTCATAGCAGGATCGTATTGATCACTGTATAGCCCATGAGGCTGTGCCAACTTAAAGGCCTCCACAACACTGGAATCAGATCATGACGAATATGGATGATATCTGTGCCCTAATTCGATAGATTATAACCAGAAATCGAGCTTTAGTGAAAGCACAGTCTCCGCCCCCTTGGACGTCAGAAATCATACCGTCCAATCAACAGGGCTGTTAGAACTGTAGTCAGATTCAATCATCCAATCGGGGTATTTGAAATGACTATAAATGATATAGATCCAACTGGCCGACTGGTGAAGCCACGCCTATTTCGAGTCGTCAATAGCTACTATTGGGCAGGATTTCAGATAATCATAATTTCCATAAGTATTGTTGTTTAATGATTATTAGTAACTGAGACGAGTGGCCGAGTGGTTAATACACTGAACCGTCATTCAAGAGACCGGGGCTCGATTCCCGCCATGGTCGACCATCCTGACAGAGGTTTCCCTCTGTCGTTCAGGTCAATACTAGGATGGTTCCTTACAACAGGCCACGACCGACTCCTTCCCACTATCCAAAAACACCTGATGAAATAATATTTCCTCTCATCATCCCATCATCTCATATATTATTCACCGACACCAATAGATCATAGCCATCAGTATAGTGCGTCTTTGAAACCAATATGAACCAATATGAATAAAAAATAAATAACCTTCCATCTCATCATCCCATCATCTCATATATCATTCTCCGACACCAATAGATCGTAGTATCTCAATTGAATATAGTATATAGTATAGTATAGTGATATAGTATATATAGTATATAAATTGAAAAAAATTACGTAATTCAACAATATCTAGACTTGATTTGATAATAGTTCGTCCTAATTTCGGGTCTCGCTAAATCCCACGATTGTACCCCGTCGACCCTGACCACTCTCTCACCTGTGCGGTCTAGTTCGGTGCATTACGTGCGCGCGCAGCACCGTCGAATTGTTGTTGTACGGCGAGGAGGAAGTCAGTCGGCTGTTGCGCTTTGTCGTGGTTAGAAGGCCGTGACCGTTCTTCCATTGTCAGGTGTAAACTTATCTGGCTTGAGGTGTTTGAAATTTAAAAAATCGAACGTTTTTGTGTTGTAGAATATCACTGTGATGACAGAACAGTTCTGTTTATATTACCGTGTCGAGCAAATTTAGATTATGTGTTTGTTTGTATATTGCAATTCACAACAATTGCTCAAGTTTTACAACAATCAAGACGTGTCTAAAGTTCTTGGAAACCTAGATTGATTGAAATAGTGAGTTGTAAGGAACTGATTAAATGTCGCGATAGTTTCAGTTGGTGTTGCGGCTCGCGGGCTTATCGCCGATTGTTGTGAATATTGATGAAAGCTATCACGTGTTTTTTTTTTCAGTCAAGGTTTAGTGGTTTTTACCTGACGAAAAGAATGCCATCGGTCGTCTTTACATAGCACTTTCTTTGCGTGTGTCAAGTTCCGAGCTAGCTGGGCTAGTTTCTGACCACCCAATGGAAAGCTTTCGAAATATATGCCGTGTGTGTTTATATCTAGGCCTATCGAAACTACTGTCACATTAAAATGAAATCCGTCTGATTGTGTTTGTCATTGTTGAAACGGTTTGTTGTGGTGACGATTGTTGGAATGCAGTGTTGAACAAACAGTGGCAGTGACGTCAGCCAAGTGTTGGATCAGCTGTTATGAAGCTGCAGTTTGTTGTCGTGGAAACGGGAGAAAGATGGCGACGCGCACTTCTCAGGTAAAAACATGCACTTATTACCCGTCGAGCTGTTCACTTCATTTCATTGCATTCTTCTTTTCAAAACATAATTTACCTACATTATGAAACTAGATAAGATTGAGTTTAAACGGAGTAGCTGTGATTATACGCTTTTTAAATACTATAATTATGCTTCTTTTTAATTTAAAAAAAGCCGCCCTTGGTAGCTGAGGCACCGCTTTGGAAACTGAAGGAAACTGTGGGTTCGAATCCCGCATAAGGCATGGGTGTTTGTAAAATATCTTCTCACTTATCATCACTTGATACATTTATAATCACCTGCTCATTCGTACCCCCGTATAACCTAGCTGTTGGTGGGGAACGTTACGCAAACAAAAATCATCAATCTTTTTTTCTAAATGTGTAAGCAATTATCACAATTTCATGTTTTCTAGAATATGGCTGATTTTTTTTTCTTTGTATTGGTTTCTTCATTAATTTATTATATCTCATTGTTGTTTTTCTGTGTCGAATGGGCAACCTTCACGGAGGCAGAATCTTTATTTGTTTGTTATGAAGAAATTATGTAATGCTAGAGGGATTTGTCGTGTGAAACATGACCGAATGCGCACCAGTGTGGAATGCGGTTTCTTAGTATTATCTTCTGATTGTATGCATACAAAATGAAAAACTGTGTCGGCTTTGGCTTAACATTTTCACAGCCAGTTGGAAAATGCGTTGTTGACTTGTAAAATACCGGTACTCACTTCTTTTCTATTCATTCATAAATAATTGTGGGTGTCACCCTAAGATAAAGTTATTGGTATCATTAATAAACGGCATGAATTATGAATTTTACCTGTGTTTTCTCTCTTTTATTTCTCGATATCGAGCTTTTATAACAACTCAAATGCTGTCAGTTTATACTAATTAGGTGATGTAACTAATTAAGACATTATTGTTAATCGAGGGTTAAGCCGTAGCAAGACGGTTCGCTAACTAGTAGGCCTATATTCGATCAACTGAAGAATATTCCGTAAGAAAGGTCATTGGTAAAACTTAAAGGACATCTCAACCTTGGATGTAGATTTTAATTAATTATGACGATATGCATTCAGAAAGATTTTTTTTTTTTTAATGACATTGAAACTTGATGCGGAATCATTGTTGCGCAATCAAGGCTATATGGATGAAAGGTAGGATCGTTTGAACGGGGCACCACAAGGGTGATCTTACCATCCCATAGAATAATTGAAAATAAGATATGTCTCTTTTAAAAAGAAAACTATAGAAATATTCGTTTCAATTTCAAAAATTATAATTAGTTTTTTTGTTCTTCGTGAGTCATGGCGTAAGCATTACCGACTCATTAGAATATCAAAATATAAAGAAAAATTATTGAAAAACAAATCAAAAGTTTAAAAAATTATCGAAAAACAATAATAAACAGAATCTGAAAAATAGAATACTATCAAAATAATAGAATAGAAATAGAATAGAAATCGACTGAAAGATATTCCGTAAGAAGTTAAGGAAGTATAGATTTCAATTAATTTTTTTTTTTTTTTTTTTTAATGACATTGAAACTTGATACGGAATCATTGTTCCCCCCAATTAAGCCTGTGGATGAAGGATAGGATCGTTTGGACGGGACACCACAAGGGTGATCTTACCACACTGAAGAATAATAAAAAATAAGATAACTCATTGTAAAAAGAAAACTAGAAATAATCATTTCAATTTCAGAAATTGAAATATTTTTTTTTGTCTTTCAGAGTCCATGTGTCGTCAGGTTTCTGAAAACCATTTTCTGAAAAAAAGTCTCCGTGTCAATTGAAAATATTTAGATAATAATTTGTAAAAAAGACGAAAGAAAGAAAAAATGTTATTTTATATTTTTCATATTTTTTTGTTGGTAATGTGAGACCATAATAGAAAACAACAACTCAATCGGGTGTAAAATGTAGAATTTAGGATTTTCAGTGTTGTCCCCCCCCCCCCCCCCCCCCCCCCCCCCTTAACGACGCACCCTACTGATGACTACGATCTATTGGCGTCGGTGAATGATGAATGAGATGATTGGATGATGAGATGAAAGGTTTTTTTTTCATCACGTGTTTTTGGACAGTGGGAAGGAGTCGGTCGTGGCCTGTTGTTAAGGAACCATCCCAGTATTGACCTGAACGACAGAAGGGAACCCCCTGTCAGGATGGTCGACCATGGCTGATAGTGACGGTTCAGAGTGCTAGCCACTAGTCTCGCTTTCATTTCGTGTGTGGTTACAGAATAGGGCTCTGATTCAGCTAGGGCTTCTTCTCGGTGTAACTCTATACGCGGGATGAACTGAAGGGCTTCTGTTTCTTGCCAGAAGTCTGTTTACGTTAGCAGGTCTGGTTACTGTCTCACCTCCTAACAGTGTTTGGCTCGAGACGCGTTGCGGGTTGCGTCAATCTCACTTCCTGTCCCTTACATGTTCAACATGTACCAACTTACCGGCCAAATCTTTGGGAATACCGATCATGCGCAGTGTAGTGATAAAAGAAACCAATTTTTTTTATATCTTGGGTTGTAATGACGCACTGTAATGATGACTAAGATCTATTGGCGTCGAATGAATGATAGGTATCGGGAAGGATAGTGGGAAGGAAGCGGTCTTGGCCTATATAGTGGGAACCATCCCGGCAATAGCCTATGAACTACAGAGGGAAACCACGAAAAAACCCTGAAAAGCTGGACGGTAGCGGGGATCGAACCGGGTCCGACATGCCCACTACCTCCCGGGTCACATGGAGCAAGTGCGCTAACCACTCAGCTACCTGTGCCGGTACCAACTTTGTTTATTAGACGAGCGATAGCTAAGACCTCCATCTCACTCTTATGGAGTTTTGTCTGTGTTTTGTACTCATCGCACGATTCGTCCAATCAACATGAAACTTTTTCTGTATAGGATAAGCAGACTTATCTGACTTGAAACTGTATATAGTTTTTGAGTAATTTCTAAGAAATATCATCTCAAAGTTTCTGAAAACTCTATGAGATGAAAAATGAAATATAAAAATTTAAAAATAAAAAATATAGAAAATAAAAATATAAAAATATAAAAAAATATAGAAAAAAATGGAATTCTCTGAATGTGAACACATGAATAGTGGATAATACGCATTTAAAT
>OZ023335.1:29594805-29607305 GCA_964007535.1 Brachyptera risi | reverse complement strand
GCTACCCCAATTATGTCGATAAAGTAGACAGCACAGTAGATAAGCCGCAGGTGTGCCAAGGACATTTCAAGGGCTGTAGGATGAAGGCGAGTATAGGGCTTAGGGGGGTCATGGACGGCGGAGCCCTAACTTTATTGAGGGGTCAAGAGTGATAGATTCATCAAGTTGGCCATATTGCGGGGCTATAGTAAAGGCTGTCGTTTTGCCCCGCAGGTAACTCTGACAATTCTCTTTCAATATATCAGCGTGTTATCAGTGGTGAATATAATCCTGTAACGCCAGTGTAAAGTTTTCCTCATGCCAACTTTTTATACCGATATGTCGTGGGAGATGAAGGCTTGAATCACCCGGGCGCTAGTGTTGTGGGATAGGGGGGACGGTCGCTCAGAACCTTCATCTCTCCTGGATAGAAGTTACACACGAGAGATGATGGCTCGAACCACCCGTGCGCCGATGATGTGGGATAGGGGGGACGGTCGCTCAGAACCTTCATCTCTCCTGGATAGAAGATGAACAACACACACACACACACACATGATATGAATGTTCGAAACACCTGTGCGTTATTCGTGTGGAATAAGAGGGACGGTCGCTCGGAACCTTCATCTCTCCTGGATAGACGTTACACACACGAGATGAATGCTCGAACCACCCGTGCGCCAATGATGTGGGATAGGGGGGACGGTCGCTCGCTCGCGTATACTATTCTACACAACAGACCTGTTTATTGACGCTATCTGCGTAGGCATCACTTTTATTGCTGTTATATTGCTTCTGGAAATGTGCGCAGTGTATATAGGTTATCGCGTCGTATGTAAATTATTACATCACATTAGACTAACTGTAACTGAGCCGCGGTTCTTGCAATCAACCAACACACGCGTTAGACGTGTATAATGTGTTCAATCAATTCAATTTATACTTTTTATAATACTTTATAATTTTTTTATAATACTTTTTATTCACACATATATACAAATATTGAATGAACAATAATTAATAAAGAAAACATATAACAAGCAATAAGTTACATTTCATTTAATCACTATAAATTAAATTAATAAATGTGTGAAACCCGCATAAGAGGCCGCAGGCGCGCTACACGCGCTCGTTGTTCGCTCGCTTCAGACTCGAGTTTAACATGCATCGTGTGCTAGGCGCAGCCCATAGACTAGCCCGCCGAACTCATATTCACGTAAACGCCGTTAATTCCCTTACTCACACTTTTGATATATTTCACAGTCCATATTATTTTTCGGTATTCAAAAATATATATCTAGGTTTCCGTAAACTAGAAATTTTTTCATTTTCCATTTTAAGAATTTGAAAAATTACAAATTTGTTGTTCAAAATTCTGTAAATGCGATAACCTCCCTCTTTCAATTATCAACAGAATGCAAAAACAATCATATTGATATCTTGAAAATTACGGCCGTGAGAGTTTGCGGCGTGAAATACGAGCGCCTGCGGCCTCATAAGGAAAGTTCCTTGTGTGCGGGCATAGCAAAGAAAAGACAAAGAGATAAATCAGTTCAGTCAGAAAGAAATGTTAGATGTAAATAGTTAGCCTAAATACGAAATCGGTTATCAATATACACATAAAATCATACATCTTATTTTAGTATCATTTTTTTTAAATTATTCACATTATTCACAATTATTGATTTGATATTATATACAGATTTCATACCGGCACATGTAGCTGAGTGGTTAACGCACTTGCTTCGTGTTACCCGGGAGGTAGTGGGCATGTCGGACCCGGTTCGATCCCCGCCACCGTTCATCTTTACCTAGGGGTTTCTCGTAGTTTTGCTATGTAGTCTAGGCTTATGCCGGGATGGTTCCCACAATATAGGCCACGACCGCTTCCTTCCCACTATCCTTCCCATTACCCATAAAACCTTCATCTCATCATCCCATCATCTCATTAATCATTCATCCGACGCCAATAGATCTCAGTAATCATTACAGTTCGTCGTTAAAACCTGATATAAAATATATATATATATACATATATATATATATATATATATATATATATATATATATATATATATATATATATATATATATATATATATATATATATATATATATATATATATATATATACACTATTGTGATGTCGTTTAAATCTCCGAGAAGTCCATATCTCACGTGGCCTACATTGTCTGTCTGTATTGTTGTCATCAGGATCCCCCCCTCCCCCCCTTCCCTCGTGAAATGCTGTGACATTTCGCCCGGCACGGCGCAGCTCGTTACGTGCCGTGCCGCTGCGTCGTAAAGGTCAGTGTTGACCTATTTAGCGCGGGAAAAGGTCACTGTTGACCTATTTATCCAGCGACTCGTGCTAAGCGACTAATGACGTCACAGTCACGAGGCGCGGCTCGCGTCGTTTGGAGCTTTTCACTCATTCTACTGCAATGACGATATCATATCTTACGTCACACAATTATTAAAGGACATCAAAACCCTGGAACTAGATTTTAACGAATGATGATGAGATTTAGGCCTATTTCCATTATATTTTTTTTTTCCAATAAAAATCGAAACTTGATACAGAATCCTCGTTCCCCAGTTTAGAGTCCACAGGAGTCGATTCAGCGAAATATCAGTTGTTTGGTGATAACTTTTGAACGGTATGAGATATCAAAATTCTAATAAGCGAGAAACACAGATAATTATGATAGCTTCAAGATGATATAAGATATAACTATTCAAGTCATGTCGCATAACTGTCAAGAGTCGACAGCTAAAAAATGTGTTTTTTTAACTGTATACTCTTGAGTCACGCGACATGGCTTGAATAGTTATATCTTATATCATCTTGAATCTATTATAATTATCTGTGTTTCTTGCTTATTATAATTTTGATATCTCATACCGTTCAAAAGTTATCACCAAAAAACTGAAATTTCGCTAAATCGACTCCCGTGGACTCTTAGAGTCCGCATCTTAGCTGAGGATGTTTGTCTTCGAAATGCTCTACCCAAGTTCGATGTGCGTTTAAAATTTTGATTGTGGGTTGAAAAGTGAAAAAATGATGATATTGGAAGAGTTTCAGTAACCACCGCTAGATGGGGGAGTTTTTCATTCCATAATTTGGACTGAATCTGATTACATTACACATTTTGGCCAAGGAAATTGGGAAAACTGTAGAATGGAAGGCAAATCAGAATTTCAAATATTGATAAGCAAAGTTGAACTTAGGGATGTGCGTTTGTAATTTATTTCTACTATTGATCAGTAATCGAGAATTGAGCAATGAAAACCATCAAATTAGGCACATTTTGATTCATTGTTCCATAATAAAATTATTCTTCGATTTTCGATTAAGCATATCTAATTGTGAGGGTATCACTTATTCATTGCATTTTACCGCAAGTCCGTAGTGTTTGTAGTTGTTGAGATATATGTGGCGAAAGTCCACCCTGTAAATCTGTCCAAGATGCGGACTCTTAAGAGGCCTCTTTACATGTTGTCTATAGGCTTGATTGCAGACGTTCGGGGCCCAAGTTGGCAACGGTAAACCAATCATCGTATCATCATACAGTTGTCGGTTAAATAATCACTAGTATTCAATACGTGCTCGTACGAAGAGCTTTAGTTCGTGGTATGTTTTCAACCCTTTCAAAATAATTGTCAAAGATCAACATGTTTCTACCTGTTTTTCATTGATTTTACGATTTTTTCAGAGTAATTTAATGGGAAAATATGATTTTTAGTGAACTTAGAGGCACAGATATACTCATTGTTCTTTCATTGCAAAAAGATTAGACTGGTTGGTCCCACCGTTAACCCACCATGTGTTGGGAGCTGAAGGCCTGTATTGACGCTTTTTGTCCTGTTTTGTTCGTTCCCTGCAGGTTTTACTCCTGGATTGTGAGATGTAAAGTAGCCTCTTAAGGTTATGGATGAAAGATGGGATCGTTTGGACGGGGCTCCACAAGGGCGATCTCACCATCCCATTTTGATTACATAAAAATCTTTCAGTTTCTGAAATCATTTTTCATTTTTTTTATTTTCCTTTTCATTTATCCATTATCTCAGAAAACTAGAAATCATCATCTTAATTGGGAAATATTAATGTATTTATTTCTCTTCTCTTTTTCCGAGTCGTAACGTAGACATTACTCGATTCTGTTCATATTTCCACGCAGATTCGTTAATGCCTACGTCATGACTCATAGTCGCTGGAGGACAAAAAAATATAAGAATATATAAAAAAATATAAATATATGAATGAATATAAAAATTTCAATTAATATATTTGTCCTCCAGGACCCGGCTCTTTTTCTCAGTGACGTAGACATTACTTGATTTTGTTCGTGTTTCTAAACAGACTCGGTAATGCCTACGTCATCACTCGTGGTCTCTGGAGGACAGAAAAAAAGCAATTATAATTCCTGGAATTGGGATGATAATTTCTGGATTTCTCTTAAATTAGGAGGGAAAATATCGTTATTTTTCTGTAGAATCCAGTTTTAGGGTAGTGATGTTGATCACATATTCGAGGACGTTTCCTCGAAGACAGAGAAAGAGAGGAGAGAGAGAGAGGAAAAAGGAAGAAAGAGAGAGAGTAGAGAAGAAGGGAGGCTGAAAGTGCCTTTAACAAATATTTTGTAATTTTCAATTCTTCATCATTTATTTGTACGATTTCATCAGCTATGAAATACATGTTTCTGTTGTTAACGGTGGCTCGGTCGCTGGTGCAGTTACCGGCCGGACGTGTTGCAACGGTCTCGCGGGCCGGCCGGTCAATCAGTCGATCTCAATCAATGCCATGCTCTGTGACGTCACGCGTACTCCGTAGCGGCTCGCAACATGCGCGGCAGCTGAGGCTTGTGCTGCAGACCAATCCGCGCCGTGGATACTTTTCAAAATCACATTTTGTTTCGTGAATTTTTAAAAATAATTGATTGTTATATATTAATTTATATATTTAATAT
Organism: Brachyptera risi; assembly: GCA_964007535.1. NCBI lineage: Eukaryota > Metazoa > Arthropoda > Insecta > Plecoptera > Taeniopterygidae > Brachyptera > Brachyptera risi. Next base: position 29,602,356 of record OZ023335.1, on the reverse strand, counting down.
ATCCATATAATTTGTATTCATATGACATTATTTTTCGGACACGTGATGAGAATGGAGTTGGAGAGAATACCTAGGCTAGAGAGTATGAAGAAGCCAAGGTGCCTGGGATGAAGAAGGCGAGAAGACCGGGGAGGAAGTGGATAAACGGGAGTGTTAGAGGCCGTGGAATAGAGAGGGAAATGTTGGAAGACGATTGTAGAAGAAAAGTGGTGGGAAGATGGAGAAAGATGGAGGGAGTTGGTCAGAAGAGAGGAAGAAGGAGAAGAAAGAGATGAAGAGGGGGGAGTACCAGACCTGGCAAGTCGAGTCCGAGACACCCAGCTGCCCTAGTGATATGGTGAGACAACCCACGCCCCGACCCAATTCAGTTCGAAACTGAAGGCCAGATATTTATTATTATTATGATATTTTCATCATTATTATCAAAATGTACGTGCGTAAGTGTTCAGACTTGATATACTTATCTGTAATTTGTTTTTCTTATATATAAAATGTTAGTAGACCCGCAGACAAGTCAACTTTTTGTCACTTTGCGGGTCTACGAAATTGTACTGAAATCTTTGTGAGAACACAAATAAAAAAAATTCTAAAAAAAAATTATTATTATAACATAATTTTAGATTATCATCCACGTTTCACTATATAATAACTGATGAAGAATAATTGATTGATAAGTAATTGTATGAGCGAAGCATAGACTCAATTCTATCGTACTCGATACAAAAAATGCTTTGTTCTTTTCGTGCTCCGCATGTCCAATGAAAGTACTAATTCAGTTGAAACTTGGCATACACACGTGTCCTCATCTAACTTGATACTGGATAGTTTTGAGGCGTAATCGGTATAAAACTATTTTCAAAGTTTAAAAAACCGATAAAAATAACCCGAAGGAGAAAATTCGTGAAAAAATATTTCATTAGAACATGGCCGATGTTGAGATATTCCACTCTCGGTATAATTGAATCTCAGAATAATTTTAATTTTACGCCGTGACATTTTTTAAATTGATTTATTAAAACTATTTGATTTTTTCAATTTTTTATCTTTAAGAAAACAAGCGTTAGAAAAATGTTCCGATGGACAAAATTCGCCTCGCTTATCCACGAAGCCTTATTAGACCTTGACTGTGGTAATACCAAACATCAATAACTCTATACTAACTACACCAACACAAGAAAAACATGAGACAAGAAAAGTTACAGTATAAATTCACAAATTTGTTACGAAAGAAAACTAAACGAAATTAAAAAAAAAAAATGACGATGAATTACAGTAAAAAAAAAAAACTTGTAGGCCTACATTGAAACGCGATAATAGAAAGGTGGATGATTATATCAGACGAAATATGTATTCACTTATTTATTCATTTGTTCATTTGTCTGTCACGTCACAAAAAATGAAAATATACATTTTTACCAGGATATTAGACTCATCTATATTACACATCAATTATTATTATTTTTTTTTAATAACATCGAAACTTGATACAGAATCATTGTTCCCCATTTAAGGCTGTGGATGAAAGATAGGATCGTTTGGACGGGGTACCACAAGGGCGATCTTACCACCCCATTTTGATTATTTAAAACCAATGAACTTCAACACCAGGACTGCACCGTTGGTGACCATAATTTTTCACCGTCTTTCAGTACAAACACACGAATGTTGATATTACACTAGAAGAGAGAAATATTACAATAAGACCCAGTATTACCACGGCCAGTTAGTATTTATCTGATAGTTGGTGAAAACAAATAGCATGGGTAACCATGGTGATAACAAGTTTGAACTGTCAGATAAAGGCTAACTGGACTTGGTAATACCGGGCCTAAGTGAAATGTTACACTCAATAATTATCACAATACATACAATTTGTACAACAAATCGATTGAGTGAAATGAAATAAAAACCTCTCACTTTTGTCAGTGCCTGATTTAAAAGTGTGTTTTTCATAATATACTTGAATGTGTAACAATTTGTTATTGATAATATCACCTTTGGTAGTTGACTGTATGATTTCAGGCCTATATAATGAGCACTTCTTTATTTTTTTATATATATTGGGTTTTAACGACGCACTATACTGATGGCTACGATCTATTGGCATCAGTGGATGATATATGGAATGATGAGATGAGAGGTTATTTTATTATGTGTTTTGGATGGTGAGAAGGATTCGGTCGTGGCCTGTTGTTAAGGAACCATCCCAGTATTGGCCAGAACGACAGAGAGAACCCCTGCCAGGATGGTCGACCATGGTGGTAATCGAACCCCACTCTCCTGAATGACGGTTCAGTATGTTTCCACTCGGCCAAGCACTTCTTTCATACACTGGAATTGACTGTTTGCTAAAGTTACTTGTTATGTCCATGCAAGCCAGAGTTGATATTGAATTCCATTGAAAGAAAGATTGATAATTGAATAGTGTTTACAATAACGGGTCAAGAGGTCATAACGGTAAAATCACATCCAATACACTGTGAGATGGACGAGATAATTGCATGGAGGACCTTGACAGCCACACAACTGGATAGAGCGATAATTATTTATATAACCGGCACATTAGCTGAGTGGTTAGCTCACTTGCTTCGTGATCCGGGAGGTGAAGGGACATATCGGACCCGGTTCGATCCCCGCCACCGTCCATCTTTACAGGGGTTTTTCGTGGTTTCCCTCTGTATAGTCTAGGCTAATGCCGGGATGGTTCCTACAACATAGTCCACGACCACTTCCTTCCCACTATCCTTCCCACTACCCATAAAAACCTTCATCTCATCATCTCATTAATCATTCATCCGACGCCAATAGATCTTAGTAATCATTACAGTGCGTCGTTAAAACACAATAAAAAAGAAAAAAAAAAATTATTTATACTGTCTGCGAGACCGCCTCAAACAACCAAGAGGCGCCGCTTTTAAGAGCCCGCATCTTATAGCTGAGCATGTTTCTCTTCGAAATGCTCGACCCAAGTTCGATGTGCGTTCAAAAGTTTGGTTGTGGGTTGAAAAGTGGAAAAGGGATGATATTGGAAGAGTTCCAGTAACCACCGCTGGATGGGGTCTCTTCGTTTTATAATTTGGACAAAATCTAGTTACATTACACATATTGGCCAAGGAAATTGGGAAAATTGTAGAATCAAAGGCAAATAATAATTTCAAATTTCGATAAGCAAGGTTGGACTTAAGGATATGCGTTAGTGATTTAATCCTATTATTATTTGGTAACCGGGAATTAAGCAATGGAAACCATCAAATTAGGCAATTTTTTATTCAATTTTCACTCCATAATGAAATTATTCTTCAATTTTCGACTGGGCATATCCAATTTTGAGGATATTGTTTATTAATTGCATTTCACCGCAAGTTTGTAGTGTTTGTAGTTCTTGAGATATATGTGGCGGAATTGCACCCTGTACATCTGTCTAAGATGCGGGCTCTTAAACAGTCTTACTAACTCATCCTTAAGAGCCCGCATCTTGGGCAGATTCACAGAGTGCACTTTCGCCACATATATCTCAAGAACTACAAACAATACGGACTTGATGTGAAATGTAATTAATAAGTAATATTCTCAAAATTAGATATGCTTAATCGAAAATTGGAGAATAATTTTATTATGGAACAATTATTGAATCAAAATGTGCCTACTTTGATGGTTTACATTGCCTAATTCCCAGTTACCGAATAATAGTAGAAATAAATTACAAAGGCACATCCTCGAGTTCAACTTTGCTCATCAATATTTGAGATTCTGATTTTCCTTTAATTCTACAGTTTTCCCAATTTCCTTGACCAAAATGTGTAATGTAACTAGATTTTGTCCAAATTATGAAATGAAATACTCCATATCTGGTGGTAGTTACTGGAACTCTCTTAATATTATCATTTTTTCACTTTTCAACCCATAACCAAACTTTTGTACACACATCGAACTTGGGTCGAGCATTTCGAAGAGAAACATTCTCAGCTATAAGATGCGAGCTCTTAACCCTAATTTGGAAACAATGATTGTAAAACAAGATTTAAAATAAAGAATACAATGATGCAATATGAAAAAGAATATAGGCTATATACCGATAAGTCAGGTCGGGGGATGTTGAACAGCATTCATCTAGGGTCTCTCCAAAGATAACAGCTGACCAAGCAGCTGTCGCATCATCTTCCTCTTCTTCCATCCCTACTAATATTCACCGTGCTTTCTTTTCTTCCCACAATCTACCTTAGATTACTTGGAAAATTGGGAAACTATTTGGTAATTGAAAATAACTAGTTGAATAAAAAATGGAAAATAATTTTAATAATGGAAAATGAATAATGGAAAATGATTGGGAAACAATGACTGTATAGCAAGATTGCGATGTTGATGATAGAAACTAGACCTATTTTGATTTAGAAACTATTGAGTCTGTGCCTTCGTTGTTCTCTCCGCTTGGTCTCACCTGTTGATGTTTTCAATAAGCTCAATCGATCCAGAAGAAAATTTTAAAATTAGAATAAATTCGAAAGTTTGAATTTATTCAAAGAAAATATTTCAAAATGTTCCCCCTCAAAATAGCGTTCATGTATTTATATTCATTATATATATATATACCGCTTAGCTCAGTGAGTAGAGCATTGGGATCAAACCAAGAGGTCTTGGGTTCAAGTCGAAGAGTATTCACATTTTCATGATTTTATTCTATTTTATTCTTTTATTTCTATTATTCAAATTATTTCATTCATTATATATAATTTATGTAGGCCTGTATATAATATTCATATAATTTGATATATTATGTTCAATATTTATTTTTATCATAAGCATTACATACATAAATTAAATTTATATGAATCTGTTTTTTCGCTGCAAATACATTGAATGACAGCTATTGGCTGTAGTGTAGTCTGTCTCACCACTCTAGAGTAACTGTTGCTATCAGCCTAACTGCCGAATAGGTAAACATGTCAATCATAACTCCAACAGTAACAAAGGAACTCTTCTCACGTGCATTTCGAGGACAAGTTTGTGACCAGCTGAGGGTTGTGATGCAACGTTGCTACATCGCTTCGGAAATCTTATTCAAGACGACACTATGTATTGTAAAAGTGTTTTTTCAATATAATTTGAGTAAAATGCAACTGTGTATGAGCCCAATGGAGTCTGTAGAGATGATTGACATGTGTATATACCTATCTTGTCGGCAGACAATAGGGGAGCACATTACAAACATCTCCGTCACTTGCTCTAGAGTGGTGAGACGGACTATAGTATAGTATGGCGTGTACCGCCACCGTCCATATTTACAGGGGTTTTACGTGGTTTCCCTCTGTAGTCTAGGCTGATGCCGGGATGGTTCCCACAATATAGGCCACGACCGCTTCCTTCCCATTACCCATAGAACCATCATCTCATAAATCATTCATCCGACGCCAATAGATCTCAGTCGTCATTACAGTGCGTCGTTAAAACCCAATATGAAGAAAAGTATGGCGTGTAGCTTGACATGTTGTGACGATCCGAGTGCACGTGCACCGAACCTGGCCACATTCCTCTACGTCACACACTCGACACCCTCGCGCGCCGCGTCGACCGCCCGTCCCGAGACGAGAGGTCAACCCGACCAGAAATAACATTACCAGCGTGTTCGCGCGAGATGACGGCTCGAACCGGCCGCGCGTTAGTGGTGTGGGATAGGGGGGACGGTCGTTCGGAACCTTCATATCGTGTGGTTGGATTCACGAGAGATGAAGGTCACGAGCGACCGTCCCTCCTATCCCACATGATTAGCGCGCGGGTGGTTCGAGCCTTCATCTATTTGTGGTATGGTGAAGAGATGTTGATGAATATTAGTAACTTCCTACGTGGTGAGATGTTTAGTGTTGGGAGCGGTTTGATAGGAAACGCATGCGGTAAGACGGATAACGCATGCGGTAAGACGGATAGTTGTGTGCGTTTTGCGGTAAAAGCGTGTGTTTGTGTCTTCATCTCAAGTTTTCTTCGGATCTTCAGAACCTTGGTGCTAAAAACTTCTGGTAATAACTTCCGGTTAGTCTTTATTCTGAGAGTTAGTGACAACAAATAGGGCGGGTAACCATGGTGATGTCAAAACAACAGTCCACGGGGTCGTTTCAGCGAAATGTCAGTTTTTATTGTGGTTACTTTTCAAGCGATAAACAACTATCCGGTACCATGTAGTAAGCCTAAATTTCAGATTTCTAAAATTCAAAGAAATTCAAAAATTCAAGAAAAAACTAATCAAATGCAAGAATTTTTAAATTTCAGATGAGATTTCAGGGGATTTCAAGGGATTTCATGACAAGTGTAAGGCCTGGATTCACAGAGAGTCCTATCTCTAGGACGACTCAAGTTGGGACCAATATTAGTCCTATAACTGAGTAAAATGGTCCCAACTTGAGTCGTCCTAAAGATAGGGCTGTTTGTGTATCCGTGAGTTGTTAACCCCTCGTTACTTTTGAACGTTTCAGGAGATTTTAAAATTCCAATACTTCTTTAATATTATTATTATATCATCTTTATATGTCTTTCATAATATTTCAATAATTTTAATATTTTCAAGATGATATAAAGTAGAAAATACATTTTTCAGCTATATACTACACCTTTGACAATTATGCGACTTGAGTTATATACGGTAGTTATAACTTATACCTTATTGATGGTAATAAAAATAAGTGTATTTCCTTCATATTGGAATTTTGATATCTCATAACGTTCAAAGAATAGCAACAAAAAGTACATTTCGCTCTCAGCTGACATTTTAAATTGACATTTCGCTAAATCGACTCCTAGAGAAAATCGCTAAAACTGCCAGTTAGGGCTATTTAATCTCCAAGTTGCTAACTCTGACCCAACGGGATATTAATATTGTCGAACAACTGGAGTGCAAATATCTCCAATAGCTTTCTCCCAATTCATCATTCATAGACGCCAATAGATCTCAGTTTGAGGCCGATGAGGCCGACAAAAATTGAAAATTATTCATTTATAGCTATATATAAAACCTAGAAGAATAGATCTATAACGTCATTCAGGAGACCGGAGTTCGATTCCCGCCATGGTCGACCATCCTGACAGGGGTTTCTCGTGGTTTCCCTCTGTCGTTCAGGTCAATACTGGGATTGTTCCTTAACAACAGGCCACGACCGACTCCTTATAAGTTTATAACTGTTCAAAGCAGCTCATGTGACACCCTGTCATCTTATCTTCCCACCGTATCTTATTCCGTCATTCACCGACGCCAATACATCTTAGTCATCAGTACTCAGTGGTCTTTGAACCGGATGTGAATAGATGCAAACATACGGAATATAGTCATCGGTAATGAAGTAATCCATCTAACTACATTCAAATACTGATCATGATTATTGTTTGCTTGACGACCCCACCAACAGCTAGGTTATACGGGGGTACGAATGAGCTGGTGATTATGAATGTATGAAGTGATGAGTGATGGGACGTTTACAAAAACACATGCCTTGTGCGGGACTCGAACCCACACCCAACGGTGACTTCAGTCAGCTGAAGCGGTGCCTCAGCTGACTGAGCTACTGA